>CAUYON010118596.1:0-34007 GCA_963573935.1 Arctocebus calabarensis
TATGCAGCCTTAAAGAAAGAGGGTGACTTTTCCTCTTTCATTTTTACATGGATGGAGCTGGAACATGTTCTCCTTAGCAAAGTATCTCTAGAATGGAAGAAAAAGTATCCAATGTATACACCCCTAATATGAGGCAAATTCTGTATCGTTCAAGTGAAGACAACAACCCATTTATTGCACAGGAAGAAAGGGGAAGGGGAGAGGGAGGAAAGGGAAGGGAGAGGGTGGGGGGAGATGGGACAAAGGGTGAGATCACATGTGTGGTACATATTTGAAGGGTCAGGAGAAAAATTCTAAACAAGGATCAAAAATGTTTTCATATAGTAAACGAGAAAATATCATGAACGGTATGTCAATCAGGTTGATAAAATATCTCAGATTGCACATGAAGCCCCCACACTGTACCCCATGGTTGAATTAATGTACACAGCTATGAGTCAATAAAAAAAAAAAAGAATTTTTAGTACAGGTTTTTGGCATTTTATATCAAGAACTTTAGAAATATTCATTCATAATTCTGTTCCTTGCAATTTATACTAAGGAAGTAATTGTATCTGTTAATCTTATTGGAGCATTATTTATAAAAACTAAAAATTGGAAGCACAGTAAAGGTACAACAGCAGAGAATTATAACTTTTGATACATTTGGTCTACAGTCATAACACCCTGAATTTGTGTGATTTTTGTACCTGAATTTGTGCCTGATTTTGTGTGATCTCAGACGCTAAGTAGGGTAGGCTTAGTGCTTAGATGTGAGACTGCCTGGGAATACCATGTGTTGTATGTTAAAAAATAAATAAATGAAAACATTAAAGACATTTAAATAATAATGTCCAAATTAAAAAAAAAAAAACTCTCATGCTTTTAACATTTAATCCATTATACTATTACGAGCTTACATATGGTAAAAATATACAATAATTGGAGATTAAGTTTTTGTGTAAAATCTCCTTTTGTGATGTGAGTTTATTATAAACCTCCAGACCTCTGACTTTCATGAACATATAAAGGACATATTAGAAAAGAGAAAAGTATGGCCTCTGCTCCCTGGGGAGAAAACTCATGAAAATCTTTCTGGAGATACTGACATCCTGCTTTATAGTGGATTAAATAAAATGAATGTGTAATCACTTTTGTGACATAGAAAACTATTAAGACAGAGATTTCTGGTTATCCACATGTGTACGTGAGTACTCGGAGAACATTCAGAATGACTCTGATAAGAAAATAAAATTAATTGATAGAAAAATCCCTGTAGCCTTTAAAGAGACTTGTGCTTGATGCCAATGTGAACTGGAAATTTCTCAGAGAGTTATACGTTCAATTTGATCTACTGCATGTAAGAGAAAAAAGAAACAACTCTAATAAGGCACCTATGAAGTATTACTGCTTCAAACCTCCTCCTGACTTCCCTATTTTATAAATAATGGTATTAACAAGTAAGTGTGAAGCTTTAGAGTCATATCTCACAACTTTTCATTCCCAATTTCTTAGAATCTAACTCCCCTCTTTGTTTCCTGACTGACGTCTGAATTTCCTGCTCTGGTTTACAGACTCAGTGGACGTGATGCGACCACTGTGTTTTCTGTGGTCACTCAGCCCCAGTACATCATCCCAGCATTGGCAGAAGTTAATTTCTCTAAAATGCATCTTATCATATCCCATCCTTACTTGTAAACTTTCACAAGAAAGTGCCCAAATTCTTAGCTTTGCTCACTCCATTCTGTCATATTTGAGGCTTTAATCACACTTAGCTGCTCACAGCCCTGAAAATACCATGCACTCTCCACCTGCTGGTTCTTTAATTGTTTTGTTCACAACACTCCTGACGTTCCTTACCCTTCTCTGGATAATGGACTGTATAATAGACTTCACCCAGGAAATTATTCTTTTCATTCTTATGTCCCTTGACCCAGACAAAGTACCTGGGTTCTCATCTTGATATCACCACTCATGATCTAGATGCCTTTGTGGAAGTATATAAGCTGATTGCTTCACTGAAAACATGCCTCAAAGAATGGTTATGAAGATTATAAGAGAAAATATGGGAAAACACAATAGTGTCTAGAAGATAAGTATTTAATAAGTGATCTTATTTGATTTTCAAAACTAATCTACAGGCTCTGTCATGTTATATTGCCCCATAGGATAGTCTTCCCATGATAGGCTGTAAACATGTTTTGTTTTTATGTAGACTACTAGTATCAAAAACAATATCTGAGATAATTCGACTTTCAATATTTAATGTCTACTGTTTTTACAGTTTGGTGCTACATCTGGATTTACAAAGAGACACATGTGATTATCCTAATCCTCAAGTAGCATATAATGTATTTTTGGAAATTAATGACACATAGAATGCTAGAAATTACTCTGTCTTCAAAACCAAATTCCATATACCGAAGGAATTCTACAAGAGACAGTATGTGATGTCAAGGCACGCACAGTCCTTTAGGATAAGAATAACTGGGGAATATTCTTAGAAAAGGTGTTAAAATAATGATGTATAGGAACACCGGGTTAAAATGGCATGGAGGAAGAGATAACCATGTTTATATCAATTGGTTTCGATAGGAGGTTTTTGTAGGGTTGTGTATAAAACAGGTTATAAACTACCATTCTTACAGGTTATATAAATGAATAAAGCAGACCAGAATTAAAGCAATAAGAATGTGAGGATTCCAGAAAACTAGAGGGACTCCTTGCTGACACGGGAGACAGCCTCCCTTCAGACTGTCCCTTGGAAAGAGTTCCCATATTCAGATCTCTTCTTGTTTTTAAAGAGGAGTAAATACTTTCGATGTTTTATAAAACACTGCGCAGATCAAACAAATTATCCTCATCAAAGAATGCTGTCCCTAGCTGCCAGTTTGAAACCCTTTGGGAAAGTTTGAGGTGGCCATATGTAGGTCTAATTGCCAGTTGAGACGTTTATAATTCTTATGTTAGCAGGGAGCCATGGAAGGTGTTTAAGGAAAAATGTTACATACTCAGAAATGTTTAAAGCAGATTTTCTGGAAATTGTTTGCAAGAGAGATTATTGTAAAAAAAAAAAAAAAAAAAAGAAGAAGAAGAAGTAGAAAAGCAAAATGTCCAGTTTAGAAATCAGTATTCTAATTCAGGCATGAGGTATTACGGCCCAAACTAAAGTGTTAGTTGTGGGACTATAAAGGGAGCAATATAAGTTTCTTTCTAATTTTAGCTGATTCAAATTAGTTTTTTGTCTGCCCAAGTTGTACTAATTGCTCCCATTTCTCTTATTTCTCCTTTAATCAAGGGATTTACATAAGTGAGCTCATTAAAAGAAAGTCATGCCTCACTAAATGAACCTTGCCATTTTGTGTAATAATTATAGCACAAAAGGAAAGGTTAATCTGATTATATATAATCGGATAAACAGAACATTTCCAACATCTGTGCTGAGTAGTCCTAAATATTTCTTATATGTTCCCCAACAAGTACAATCACACGTGATCTTCAGTAAAAGTCATCTTTGCACTCCAGCCTTTAAACATAAGAGGAATATAAATAAGAAGTTTTCTCTAACCTGAAAGTGCACATCATATTTTAAAATGTACAGGTGTCATAAAGAACCTCTTGGCTAAAGAATTTGCATGCTGCTACAGAGACAACCAAGAAAGACAAATCTGTGCTTACTGTTTGGTGATAAAGCATAATTACCTGGATTTTCCTCTCCAGGGTGTTAAATTAAAAGGCAGTGGTTAATCTATGGCTCATGTTAGTCTGTTTTTATGTATTAATAACATAATGATTATGGGTAATTCTCTTTCTTATGAAATTAAAAGCTTTCACAGGAACATCATTCAACTCAGCAATGATTTGCATTACTCCCAAACACAGAAAGAAAACCATTATGGATGTGTGCCAAGGCACTTTGGATTGTCGGCTCGTTCTCTGAGTTTTAGAAGGATATTATTTTTAATTTTGAAGTCCTTTCATTCAACTCCCACACACCAATCCCTGTCTTGAGCTTTTTGAAATGAATCCTGCAGCCTGCAAAATCAACTTGAGTCATTTTAACCCTAAATCATGCACCTGAGTTTAGCACCTCCTGCAAAGGTATTCTTGAGGATGGATGTAACAGAAACCCAGGTGTTCAGAGAGGGGGGTACTATGGTCAGACTTGCTCTGTTCTTTTGCAAATGAATTGGCTGTATTGATTTCAGTTAGTAATTCAGTTTTCCAAAGAATTGTTTTCTAAACCACACTGATAGACTCTGATGTAAAAACTCGTTCCTTTCAAAGCATGTTTGAGGTTGCCACTCCCATCCTATCACTTTTTAACATTTTCTCCTTTAATATTTTGTTGATTTATTGCCACTTTCCAGTTCCCCAGTGATTCTGATGAGAAATTTTATATATAGTTAAATGGTAGAAACTCAGGCTCAATTAAAAATAAGCCAAGTAAGTAGTCCATTTCAATGAGAAACATAAAGAATGAGGAACTCGAACGATAGTTAAGTAATATAATGTTCTTGGTGAATGACTTATTTGCATTAATGCTTAGATCAGGAATATTTTTGAAAGTACATGCAGTGAGTGACGTGATGTGCTGGGATTGTATTCCATTGCATTTTTGTTCTATTTCATTTACTAACCTTCTTATTCAAAATGATATCAGTTAAAACGCTTTATTAGGCAGAACTTCTCTATTTCTTATGTAAGGGTGGTTTAAAAGATCAACTTGAAACATAACACAGTATTTTGAAGTGCCTTCTCAATCATCAAAGAAGTATGAATACTTTTATTAATCTAGCTCATTTTATTCAATGTAACATATAAAAACCTCCAGCTCCTTGAATTTAAAATTTAAGATTTCAACTTTTCTTAAGGGCCTTAGAGAATCACCTAAGTTCAATTGCTTCTTGCTCCCCACCGCTATCCCTTCTTCCCCTAGGCATTTTCTAACATGAACAATGCATTTGGAGTTTGTACTTTATTTCCTTTGTTAAAAAGAAGCTTAGCAGTCATCCCGGACTAGACGCTTTAAGCATCCAGTTGACACTTTCTTCCTAACATTGCTGGTGTCCTGGTTGCAGTCTCTGTTCTCACGTCTCCTCAAGGATCAGCCCATAACTTCCGATGTCATCATCATTATCGGGTATAAGGGCTATATTTCTATTGCAGGCTGCTCATATGAGTTGCAAATGCCTATTTTCAGTTGCCTGTGGGCCATGTTCATTTGGGACCCACACACTAAGCTGTAAAATTGATCCCCTTATGCTGCCTCATCTGAAAGTTGTAACTTATAGATTACTGGTTACGTAGTAGAAAGTTAATACATCCTTTTAATCAAAACACCTGCTCTTTTGGGAGTTTAGCATGTGCCAAATACTAATTTAAACCACTTATATGTATATATTATCTCATTTAACCCTTTAAACAACTTATAAGAAAATACTTGAATACTATTAACCTCATTTTACAAGGAAAATTGAAGCATAAACCCAATGCCTCAGGTAGTTTGACCTGAGAAGTAGGTAGTTTGACTCTGGAAGTGATTCAGGTTCCTCTCACATAGGGCTGGACATGGACCCTATTCTCTAGGCCTAAGCAGGCTCATAAATGAGACTGACCAATATTTCTCTATGCACCACTCCCCGGGAGGATTGGGACACCCCAGACAAGACCACATTCCTACAGTGTCAGTCAAAATTGACTTCTACTCACAGGCCTCTGGCGCCAACAGCTGTGACGTCTTTTAGACGTGCATTCTATTTCCCCAAAGCCCCTGCCCACAAAGAAGTAGAAACCACATTTAAGCCCTTACACAGAGAGCCCAATGTGACAGCCCACTTATGCCCCTTCTGCTACTGGAAACTTTGTTTTCTTTCTTTTCTTGTCTGTAATCAAATGTGTCCTGTCTCTTACTAGTGGTGGTCTGTGAATTCATTCTTCCATTTCCGAGACCAGGGACCTGAACAGAAAAATTCCAGTAAGAGAAGCACTGTATTTATACAATTTAACTGCCTCCCCATGATCACGAGAATATAGGCTCAAATATCAATTTCTTTTGTTTATTAGCTGGTGGCTGTGAGCAAGTGACCCTATCTTTTTGAACTTCAATTTCTTCATCTATGGAATGCATAATCATATTAACTCATAGCGTTTACGTAAGGAAAGCCCTTTATATAGGGTGATCCACCCATCCCAGTTTACCTTCCCAAGTTTAGCTCCAAAAGGTCCACATCTCAGAAATCTCCTGAGTCCTAAACAAATCTAGAAGTCAGGCTATTTTATCTTTATATGTAGATAGCACTTAATGGTTTTCCCACTTAAACCCATTTTATTATCACATTGTGTTAATGCCAATTCTGGTAAAGATCTAGCAATTCCTTTTATTCCCTTGGTTACTTCTCCAGGAAGAATAATTCAAAAATATAACTGCCATTTACTTAGTACTCCACTGTGTTCTAGGCACTATTCATGAACTCAAATGTTCCTATTTCACAGGTGAGCTACAAAGACTCAAAGAACTGAAATGTCTCTTACTAGTATTCTACGGATACTCAGAAATAATGGAGCAGGTATTAAAATGCAGGGTTTTTTGACTTCAAATAGACTCCATGCTTTTAAATATCCCTCCATATTTACCATAGTTCTGTTGAGCTAATCATGACTTTTCTGTCTGGAACGTATTTATTGCCAACCTAAACTCTACAGCATGACACTCAAGGACCATTATAGTCTACCCCAAACCCACATTTCCAGATTCACTTGTTTTTAATTAGGGGAATTGATTCAACTTCACCATTCAATAAAAGCCTATTCTTCTTCAAATATAACATGATTTAAGTATATTATAGGAAACACTCAAGCTTATAAAACAATACTGAAGTGTAGGTAAGCTTGAATAAACACAGTCCAATATCTTTATAATAACTCTCAAGACCCTTCATACTATTATACTTGAATGCAATCTTTTCTAATGTACCTATCTTTCATTCCCAGTGGGACTCTTACTTTACCCCAACACTTAGGAATAAATTAGGACACTTTCAAGTCTTTATGACCTTGTTCATGCTGTGCCTTTTGATTGGATTGTCTTCTTTGCCATGTAAACTGCTCACATCTTTCAAGAATGCAGACAGTGAGGCACAGAAGAGATTGTGTCTCACTCATTTTCGCATTTGTGGTGCCTAACACAATGCAAGGTGTGTAGTAAATTCTCAGTAAACACTTCTTGAGTTGAATTAAATGATTGTCTGTAGTCACTAAGCAGTGACAGAACTGGACTAAATTCCACAATTCAATTCCTAGAGTGGTGAGATTTCTGTTACACCAACTTGTTTCCAAGTCTTCTGGCAGACTGGAGAAAATCAATTAAATTACTTTTTTCTCCATTTCTTACTTAAAATTGTTACAGCTGATCCCTGCAGTTGCTGTATGCAAGAAAAGCATTCAAATGCAGAAAGCAGTGAGATCTTAAGAACGTATAAATATAATGTCTCAATTTTTGATATTATCTCTTAATATCTTATTAGGCTAAGAAAAGTATACAGCATATACATTATGTAAAATTCTCAAGACTTCAGAAAATGAAGGGACATATATTTTAAATCCCTTCTACATTCATGACATCTATAAATTGACATAAATATTTAATTCTAATCACTGCTTAAAAATTCATAACATTGGAATCTACTGTATTGATAATTTCTATATTAGACCAAAACACCTCTGTCAGCACTATCACAAGACCATTAATCAGCTAACTTATATTGTACATATTTAATTTCAATTTCTTCCTCTATCCCCTTATCAATAGACAATCAAATTATCAAATACAGGCAACAAAAGAAACATAGGGACCAAGAAAACATGAGCAGATAATAAGATATCAGTCTCTGACTATATACCAGCATTAGAAAAATCAATGTAATTTAATTGCATTCACATTAATGATGATAGCCACATAGATTATGCCTTTACCCTCCAGAACTGGTGGCAGTTTTATTTATTGTTCACTATCCCCTGCATACATCATTACAAGACTTCATCCATGCAAAAGGCTAAGACATACTAGGGGTAGCTCTGTCCATTCTTCATTCTGAACACTTAATGACTAGGCATAAAATGTCCTACTTTTCCTAGTATCCCCAACTCAGCCATCAAAATCCATTCCTAGAGAGAAACTGATACAAATTATCCACATTGTACTATGAATTTATAGTATTGTCATTTCTGAGAATATATTGTCCTTCAGACCTCCCTCTAATGTTAGAAATCTCCTGTTTAGGGATATGGGGAAAGGTTCTGGAGGTTCACCTGCAATTACTGCACAAGAAGGACCGTGGAAAGTGAGCTATGTCAGTACTACTGTTGAAAATATATATTCTTTATGTCCTTTGGCCAAAAAATATTTACTTAGCGCCTGTGTGTGTCAAGCACTTTGTTATGTCTTAGGGATACAGAAATGAACTGAGTGTGCATTCTAGCTAAGGTGACAAATATGAGGATGGGTGATCACTATGCAATGCAATGATGGCCATAGAAAGGCAGGGGCAAAATGCCATGGAAACAGAAGACAGCCTGCCTGATTCCCTCAGCAACGGCTATTTATAAAGACCCAGCAAAATGATAGGTATTGTGCTAGGTGTTGAATTTGTGTACTAAGAATATTTTTAAATTAGAGAGTGGAAATCTTCCAACATTTGCTACAAATTATTTTTTTTTTACATTATCGCAATCCCTGTGTTGCTTCAATCAGCAGTTTTGAAATAGTGAAGAAAAATGCATTCTAATTGGCACATTAGTTTCGGCAACTTTCAGAACTTTAACATGAGGAAAATGGGGGAAGTAAAGGAGGATAAAAAGACTTATTTGATGATCATTTTTCACATGTTCTTACTGATATTTCCCAGAATAAACAACCATCCCTATTCACCACTAAATATATTTAGGTAAAATATTCCAGCGCCTAGATTCCGGGATGCCTTGTTGTATTGATGATACCACAGGAACAACAGCACAACACAGAGATCTTCAGAATTCCAGAAAGACCCCCTCCAAGGCTACTGAAACAGGGGTCAAGTGAGTAGCAGGCCCAGGTGTCAGGTTGTCCCTTCAGGAATAGAAGGTCCTGCTGCAGCGGGTGGTGCGAGCTCATGGGTGCACGCACCCCTACGCACTTAGAAATATTTTAAAAAATAAAATATAAAATAAAATAATGAAAGCTAGCAATTTTTGGACTATGTTCCCAAAGTTTCAAACCTGTATTTAGTTACATTTTCTACATAGTTTCTACTACTGACTTTTCATCTTAGTGGTAAGAACCATGTGTCAGGGACTGAATTTTATCTCTCCAAAATTCATATGGTGAAAGTTCTAAGCCCCGGTTCCTCAGATGGGACTGTAATTGGACATAGGGCCTTTAAAAGGGTAACTAAGTTAAAATGTTGCCTGTAGGGTGGGCGCTATTCCAACACGATGGTGTCCTTCTAACAAGATACTGGGACCTAGGATACACATGTAAAGAAACAACCATGTGAGGACACAGAGAGAAGTCACCATCTGCAAGGCAAACAGAGGAGTCTCGTCATGAAGAAACCAACCCTGCTAACACCTCGGTAGTGGACTTCCTGCCTCCATGATTATGAGAACACACTTCTGTGGTTTCACTTCCTGCCTTCATGATTATGAGAACACACTTCTGTGGTTTCAGCAGAACAGTCCGTGGTTTTGTTACGGCAGCCCTGATAGACTAACCTATTGGCCAATTAATGTACAACCTTTAAAACTTTTGAATGGTGACTCTTTTAGTTTTGGGTAGATGTGTTCTGGGACAGAATGATCTCATCTCAACTACTGTTGTGATTACAGTGAGCAGTGATACATTTTTATGGAGAAACTGAGAGAGTACTAATGATGCTTTCACGTATTTATTAGACCCTGAGACTGGAAATTGTTTGGCTTATGACATTGTTGCTTATTGAGATATAGTGGGGTGGAAAAGTATTAGGACTTATAAGTAAGTTATAAATGTGCCCATCAGGTTATTGGAAGCATTTCTGAGAATGGCCAGAAGGAATACAGCCTGGAAGGAGGGAGAGAAAAACCATGAAACCGTCACTGGATACGGTGGATGACGTAACAGACAGAAAGGAGAAAAGTGTGGCTTTTGACAACTTGGCAGGATTTAATAAGATCAATGTCTTAGTGCCTTTGGGGGGCTTTAATGGAATACCATAGACTGGTTGGTTTATACACAGTGGAAATTTATTTCTCACAGATCTAGAAGCTAGAAGTCCCAAACCAGGTATTGGCAGATTTTGTATCTGGTGAGTGCAGTTTCTGAATTCATAAATGGTTGTCATCACAGTGTGTCCTCACGTGGTGGAAGGGCTAGGTAGCCCTCCAGGGTCTTTTTTACAGGGCACTAACTCTATTCACTAAGGCTGTACCCTCATAACCCCATGACTTCCCCAAAGGGCCCATATCCAGCAGTCACATTGGGGATTAGGCGTCAACGTACACATTTCGGGAGAACACATTGAGTCCACAGAAAAGACAATGTTTTGGCTGAATACCATTTCTAAAATTCAAATTGAATATTATTCTTCTTATAATACTACCATAATCCTCTTTAACATTTGTGTATTTTCTTATTCTTTACTTTCAAAATTAGTCAGTTTTTCCAAAATTCTCCTTCTACCTTGTCTTTTAAAATAATTAGCAGGATAAATACTATTAATTGAGACCCCTAAAATTAACTATTCTATTAGAGATTACTAAACATTACCTTTATTTCTCTTGAAAAAACACATTCAAGGATTAAAAATCCAAGACCTGTGACCCTGTGTTTGTCACTGTAAGTTACAGAATTGCAGGGAGCTTCTGAGCATGGAAAGGTGAAGTATTTTAGGATTAGTTCTTTCCACTCAAATGTATCACCTGTTGTTTTATCTATAAGGGTTAAAATAATTTATCTTGAAAATAACCAGAATAAGAGCAATTCTGAACACTACGAAATCTGTACCATAGAGTAAGCACTCTAATAATTTCTAAAATAAAGCTTAACTTGAAACTTTTTTAAAGTTATAGATTCAGATAAAAAAGGGCAAATAAGGGTGGTGTCTGTAGCTCAGCAAGTAGGGCACCGGGCCTCGTATACCGAGGGCTACGGGTTCAAACCCGGCCCCGGCCCACTGCATCAGAAAATAGCCAGGCATTGTAGCTTGTAGTCCCAGCTACTTGGGAGGCTGAGGCAAAAGAATTGCCTAAACCCAAGAGCTGTGACTCCACAGCAGTCTACCGAGGGCGATAGAGTGAGACTCTATCTCTACAAAAAAAAAGGGGGGGGGCAAATAAAATACAGAAAAAAGACACTTTTGGTCATATTTAGAATCACAAATAGAGGACATAGAGTTCATCTGAATGTGTAATTTGATTATGGATAAAAACGGGTCATCTGAACATTCATTAACTTGAAAACTTAGCCAAAGTAGGACTGACTCAATTTAACGATCACTTTCACCTATTCTGTATCAATAAACTATCAGCAAAGTTGGAATAAATCATTCTCTGCATTATATTGATTTTGCATCATTAAATTTCTTTTCATGTACATTCCAAGAGTAACCTGGTAAAATATATTTCACACTGTGTAAATACCCACCTGATCTCCTTGATTGCCTCTGCTGCAGTCAGGCAATAACCAGTAATAAATCTGGCAATAACCAATAATAAATCTGGCAATTATTCTTAATTTTTCATTCTTTTCATTATTCTTAATTTATACTGTCAATAATTGACAATAATTTTTCTTTTATACTGTCAATTCTCTTAATGTTACTATCCCTTCTTTATTCCTGTGATTTGATTAGGATGTTAGCCCTACTGAAAGCTATACATGAGACACTCAGTAGCCCACCCTCACTGGTGGTCCAGGTACCGCCATCCTGGTGAGTTGGGACGTGGCACACATCTTCTACTAGTTATCCAACATTCTCCCCAGAATATGGGAATCAGAACAAGGAAAAGTTTGCTAGTTTAGACAAATAATACAATCTGCTAGTTGGATTTGTTTGGCTATCGAATATGCAGAAGAGGAGAAAACTGAAGTGCAGAGTAAGAACGACGAAGCAGAATTGCAGGGAGAGGCCCAGAGGAGACCCATGGGGAGACCGATTAGGAGAGAGCTAGAGAACGGGTGGGAGGCAAAACCCGGAGAGAAAGTAGCTACCTCAGCTCACGTCAGTCCCTGGTTTAGCTCAGGGCTATCCAGAAACACATTCACTCTTCCTTCTGTTTTTTACAACACTCCCAAAGATTTAAAATAAAAGTCCCTTTAATCTACATGTTAGACTAAGATAATAAATATAAAATCTATAAAAGTTTTTAGTGATATTCACAGACTCCCTTACTCTTAGGCACTAAAGTCCTACATAGAGTTCTCAGATTTCCCTGTAGATTATTCTGTCCTGCTAGGAACATACCAGGGAAGTTCAGTTCAGCTTTCCCCCAGTTCAAACATCCCCCACCCTCAATCAATCACATACAGCTTAGTGTGGCTTTAAGATAACTTGGCTGTCCCAAGGACTTTAGTATTTTAACTGTCAAATTTCTCTGGAAGGAGGGAGAGAAATGCTCTGTCTCTCTCTCTCACACATACACACACATATATATTCACTTTGAGAAATGTGGGAAATTTGGACATAATATAAAAACAGAATCCATGGAATGTATAAAGTGGCTTACTCTAGCCACACAAAACACTAGGACCACCAAGTTTATTTGAAAACCAAATGCATACAAATGGTGTTTATTTTAAATTATAATTAATGTTACAGTTAATTTTCCCTATTTGGGAACATTAATGTTCAATGTAATATCAAATGGAAATAAAAAAATATATAAAAGAAAATATGTGATTCCTTGGAATAATATATACATAATATTTGGGGATATTATTATTCCAAGGAATAATAGCATCTTTCCCAAAGAGCACCTTTTTAGTTTAATGAAATGCTATTTAAAAATGCAACAGAACCTGTTACTATTTATATTGTGCATAATTATACCAAATATAAGTCCTGTTATCTTCAGCACAATGTGGCTGTGTGACCCTGAGTAAGCCACCCTTGGTCTCTTTTTATATCTCATTGCTCTCACTTGTAAAATGAGGATAATATAGGTATCTATCTCATTGAGATGTAATAAAGATTAAATGATATAAGGTAGTTAAATCACATAACAGAGTTGTTTTCCCCTACTAAGTGTTTAGTAAATTTTAACTATTGCTATTATTGTATATCCTCACAGTCTTATAGCATACAAATACATTATGCAGGCATTATTCTAATCTAATCTCCATGGAACATATAAAAGTAAACTCTACAAATATTGTTTTAAAATCATTTTTTATTGCTAATTTTTCAAAAGCCTTCCTAAACATTAAATTTAGGACAAGACAGAGAACTGATGAGTCCTTATAAGAGGCTGAACCTAACTTAGCTTGTAATTGATTCTGAATCTTCTTTAGGTCCAAAGGCCTGTACAAAACAGCCAAGTCATTCTTAAGTTTACGTATATTTTAAAACGTGCTTTTAATTCAGTGGCAAAGCTATTAATGAAATAAACATACATTTTATTCAAGTGAATACTTCTTTAAATACTTTTCCAAAGTGCATTTGAGGAAATGGTGGGGCTAATGCACAGGCAATGAGTATAACATAGCTTAATAAATGCTCTATCTGATAAACAGCAATGTTAATGCTAGAACAAGTTCAAATTCAATAAAACTCAAGTTTAATGTAGAAAGGATTTTATGAGCAGTTATTAGTTAAAATGAATTCTTTTATTATCCTAGTAAATTGCCAAATTGCTGAAATAAAGCCACCCAAATAACATTTAAATTTAAATTAGACAGAATGAGATGTCATAATATAAAAACAGAATAAGAAAAAATATATGTTCATTTCAAAGTGTTATGTCACATTCTTCTATCATCCATATTCTTATGAATCTCTTGAAAAATATTTTTAATGACCTTTTCAAGTATTTATTTCATTCCATCTTGAAGATTAATCAAATTATCAATTAATTGATCCTTCTTAGCCACACACCATCTCTTCTCCCCATCTTAGCGTCATAAGCTATACAGAAATGTTGGTTGCCATACTTGCTGAGGTCACTAATGGTGATTTCCTATCTGATTTGCTGTCTTGAACACTGAACAGTGATATTTGTCCCTTAGTGCTATAGCCTATTTTGTTATTCCCTTAAGCTTATTCCAATATCTTTCCTGTCATTTTTAGTCTGCAACTGTCTATGAACTTATAAAATCACCAAAGATTAGAATAAAGTTAGGAAAAAGTGAGGTAAAATATCAGCTGAAACCAGCTCACTCTTCAATATGAATAACTATACTAAGCCTGTGATCTTTCTTTTTCTGGATCTGACTTTAACTCATTATATTTGGAAGCTCTAAATGAAATAACATATGAGAAATTGTTATCAGGCATCTACTGGATGACCAGATAACTGGATGGGTCAATGAATGTTATTGCTGCCAAGTACTAATACTTGAAACATAATCTGTGATATGGTTTAATGTCTTCAATTATAAATAATTCTTTTTGTCAAAAAAATTTAATCTTGAACTTGCCTGTTTTGAGTATTATTTTTTATTTTGAAAGTTCATACTTTTTAGGTTTTAAAGGGTTGCTAGAAGCTTTAAAATGGCTTTTTCTTTGCCAATTCCTCTTTTCAAATATCTGAATGTACCTATACATTGATACATATTTTTCTTCAAAGAAATTTCCAAGTTTTAGCATTAGGCTTCAGACAAGTTTCTGTAGTCATAGACTGTTTAAAAACCCGTGACTTTGCAAGAAGTTGCATTTTTGAGCTAGCTTTAGAGTTGTAACAGAGAAAACAAAAAATTATTTGCAAGGATGCCCGCTAGGACAGGGCACAAACTAGGCAGAATTTTAACAAAGGGTGAAAAGCAGATTTGCTTTTCTAAATGAGAAAAAAAAATTGGAAATATGTAGAATTGGATAGAATTCAGATAATAACTTTGTTTTGTTTTACTTAGAGAAGAAACTGAAAGCTTCAACAAACTTGTACAGAAGGAATGATGTCAAAATAGCTAAAGCTGTGAATTTGCTTTATAGTTTTTTTTAGTGTCATCTTCCTTCCCTCAACCCTTGATTGAGATCAATGATATGGGACTAGCATATCAAGTCTGTTTCTGGGCAAGTAGATTGTTTGAAAGGAATTATTCTTGTTTGACTCAAAATGAACATCAAAGTTAGCAATTTCCACGCTTCTTTACTTATAAGAAAACAGCTTACTTCAGAGTAGAGCAGAAACAAAACACAAGCTAGGTGTTGCTTCAAAGACAGTGATTGCTAAAGTAGCATATCAAAATTGTGAAAAAGTTACATTTTCTTATGGGAATACAGAGTTAGTCAGGACTATTTATTTGACAGTCAAAGTCAAGGACCTGGAATTCAGGTAGAACTCAGCAGCTTGCCTTCAGCAGTGGGGATTTCAGTTAGAATTATATATGGATCCCTCAACCAGAGCAGATTAAAGCACACATGTCTTTCAGGTAGGACACAACATAATAAACGATGAGGCATGCAAAGCTGTCTGTAACCTTGCAAAAACCAAGTAAAACTTTTTAACACTTCTAATATCACTCTCTCACCAGGGATAGGTGTTTCTGTTTTCAGCACAGAAGCTATAAAGGGGATTAGAAGCACTCCTTATAATGTTCAACAACTTCAGCAGCAAAATTGTAGTGCTCAAGTCCTGTAATTTGGTGAACAGGTATTTTTATGCCTTAGCGAGCATTGTACTTTATTTCACTTTTGAGAGTCACAGATGCTTGTGTTTTAATAAAAATTTCTTTTGCAAAAGTCACAATATGTGTGCCTTTCTAGGGTAAGGAAACGGCTCCAGTTTCAGTGCTAGAACTTCGGTATTATGGTGTTTGGTGAGAAATACATCATTTAAAGTAATGAGGGAAAATTTCAGGAGGGATCAGGAAGAAAATAAACTATTTCAGCAACAAAGTTTTAAGTTGAAATGTAAGGTGATCAGCTCACCAAACTCGCTTCAAAGGAAGGCCACTGCTCTGCATATGTTCCTGTCATTTGCAAAAGATTAAAAAAAAAAAAAATCTGCTAAAGCCAACAGCTTTGGAGGCCTGCAATCTTTCTATAGCATGCTGTGCTCAGTTGTGTTCAGCAACTAAAAGCAATAATGCTTTGATTCTAGACCAATATGTCTAGCTCTGCAATTGATTGTAAGCCACTTTATGAGACAGTCTGCAATCCTTCCTGTGACTACTAGTCTTGATGAGCTCCTTAGCAAAATAAATTAGCAATTTTGAATGTTTTTACACCACTTGCTGACTGCCAAGACTTTCTAAATAAACCCACTATATTTTACCCCCAGCATGATTCACAGGTGGGGATGCAATTCAGAGTTGCTTGTGTTTAATTTGGGTCTAGGTGTTTAGGTGCTCACGCAGTTCTTAGCAATATCTTCTCATTTGTACTTGCTTGACCTGATTTGATTCCATTTTTATTTTTCCAAAGCTTAGAGGTATGATATAAATGCCAATAAAAATTAATCTCTGGCCAACATTAACTCCAAAGGATCTACTCTATCTTAATAGCCCAGAAGGCAATTTTCTCTCAGCAACTAATTTGTAACTATTTATTAACTACATATTAATATTATTCAGGACCAACACACATGATTTTTTCAGGTATGAGTTGCTGAAAACGTCAAGTGTTATGGGTAATACTAATGTGCCTGGATGATTGCCTTTATGTCAAATACCTGCTATTTATAGTTGAAAATACAGATTTTCCTTTAGAGTGTTTTAAGCTGGCCAGTGGTGTTCAATTAACTGAAATAGTGGCAGAACTCCTGTGTTTTCCAAATATCAGGGGCCACACTTGGTGGCAGCATTGGCTCTAGCCACATTGGCTTGCCAATATAACTCAAAGTATCTTAAATGCAAACAACAGTTAAAACTGAGTCAATCTAGGGCTGCTCTCCTGAAATTGTCAATAAAGGAATCTGCTGGTGCTAAATGTCACCTTAGTTTTAGACTAAAGGAAGCTTCTCTTTCTCTAAAAATAGTAGATCAGCAAATTTACCCGAGGTCATGGGACATTTGTTTAATTCTATTCACGTCTGGTACAAGAATAATTATAAGCACAAGAATAAAGTCTATTGCTAATATAGAAAATAATGATAATTGAAATTTGAAATAAGTAAAGATTTCAAGGACAAGATATTAATATCACAAATACTGAAATAAGAATGTAACTGATCTGGCTCCTTCTTTGAGACAAAGTAAGGTTTAGCTTCTTTGAATAACCATATAAGTGTAGCTGAGAGTAAAAATAATGAAAACAATTAAAGAAATCAAAGAGGACAGAGGACTATATAAGATTATTATTATTTCACCTGTCAGGACTACAGATAGAAACTGGCCACCCTGGCTGTGGTTAAAATACTGGAAAGGAGTTAGTATACATAATTATCAGAGCTTGTAAATCATCAATTCAGCTATGGATTTTGGAGAGAGGAGGATGAATTACTAGAGAGAAGAAAGACACTTTGCCCACTAGTAGAGATTTCAGGGTGAATGGACAGACATACAACACTGGAAACTTATAAACTCGCAGAGGCCAGGTTTTCCTTCTTCTTCCTTAGACTTTAGATTGATTGGCATTTTTTTCCCCTGCCATATCAGATTATTCTTCCCATTGCTATCCCCTTTGGTGACAGCTTTACCCATATTTCTTAGGCATAGGATGATCTATCTAACATGTTCAAGCCTAGTAATTAGCACTAAATGTATACAGATACATATACATTCAAGAAAATAATGCTTTTATTTCCCCCCACCTCCAAACCCACTTTAAAGTCATTTTGTTCTGGGTCTCAGATTTCAGCCAGGAATGACCTTGCATTCTTATAACATTTCTAAAATGTTTGAAGATTTCATTGGTACCCTCAGGTACTCAACGTCATTCATTAAAACATTTTTCCAATTCTACGAGAAGGAATGAAATGCTCACATCAAAAGCACAGAGTTGCAGGCAGAGAATGACTCTAATGTATTGTATCTGTTGCAGTAATGATGGGAAAGGGTCAGGAAAAAGAGAAAGAACATTTCCTTAGGAATTAAAAGTCTGTGTATGACTTATCTTGTAGCAGAGAAACAGAAGACTAGATCATTATAAGAACTGAAGAAATATTTCACATCCTGTCAATGAGTTCTAGCAAAAGAAAATTCAATAATTTGTCTACCTTATTCAGAAAGGAGTGAGGGAAAATGCAAAACAAACAAACGAACAAACAAGAAACAAACAAGACCACAAAACTAAAAAGTCAATCTTGTCAATGAATGAAGAGAAAATATATTAAAAACTTTAAAAATAAGCACTGAGTATTTTGCCTGGGGTTCTAACGAAATTAAAGCAAATTTAATGGAAGTTAAAAGGTGAGTTTAATAAAACAAAGAAACTCTCACTCCTTTTTCCAAGATTTTCTTGAGTTTTTATGAGTAGGACATGTCAATCAGAAAAACCGCTTATCTGAGACAAGCCTTACTATTATCTTTAATATTAAATCTCATGATAAAGGATAAAGCTAGAGTGTGGCATAGGTTTAAAGTGGGTTTAGAAACATTTTCTACAATGGGCTAAGCAACACTTTCAGTGGTAGATTAATCTCAACACAATTTTATTCATTCTTTACTCTATTTCGTAGCATATTATTCAATAACTCCACGTTTTAGTTTTATTTATTTTCTTGAATGTTCATCTGGCCTTACTAGTTAATTATTCTTTATGTCAAAAACAGGACAGAATTATAAAATAGTAGAAATTACAGTTGGGTCAGTAAATAATTAACGAGGTGCCGACTCAGCACATAGATAATTATAAAATCTTAGGTCAGACATATTTCTTCCCTGGGCTCCATTTTGCCCATTTGTGAAAGGGTAGATGAGTACTATGCCAATATTTCTATACCATTTCCATCAATATATTCGTAATAGTATAGGAGATGCAAAGTGATTTGGAAGGGGAGATGAGAAAGAACTAGACATACATAAGCTTTGACATTTTACGTAAAATTTACATTCTGCTTCATTCTCAATACATATAAAACAATGTTTAACCTTGCTTTAATAACAAAGAAATATAATATCTGTACTGAACATATCAATTTTAGAAAATTGTGCTCGATTAAAGAGAGCTATTACTAATGATCAGAGTCAGACAATTTCTCTGCTTTATTTTAAAATCTTTCAACAACTCTGTTTTATATAAATGTGATACATGTGGCAATGATGTACTTTAAAAAACTTTTTGGTAACCTATGAACAGAAATGATGTGAATATAGGGGGAAATGATATAACATTTTAAGGACTACTCTTGTTTGCAAATTTAAGAAGTAGTTTACTGCTGAGCAGTAAGTTTGCTGTCATCATGTAGTTGATGCAAAACATTTCTCATTCACCACCCTGTACTTTTGACAGATCCTGGGAGTATCCATGCAGAGATGGCTAATTTATGTTTTTCCTCACTAGTTCTAACCACATGTAAATGGCTAGTCTCATATGACTTACAATATCTACAACCTCTTCATCTGCTCTAGGCTACATTTCTACTGGTGCATTTTCATCATCAGAATTTTGGCCTGAAATTATTGTTTTAGCTGTAGTTGCACTGACAAAATATGCACTCACTGAACCAACTTTTGTCATGAACTATAAATGTGTTTATTTTCTCAAGTTGTAATTACATATAATCTTTTTATATGTAATTTTTATATGTAATTTTATATGTATATGTAATTTTTTATATGTAATTTTAATATAATCTTTTTATATGTAAAAGGAAAGTAATAAATCGACTAAAAGTTGGAGGACTATTTGTAGTACATTTTTCTTGCTTGGTCATATGAAACTGTGAACTCATAATTTTAATTATTGTATTGAGATCATTGAAAGATAACCAAAAGAATGCTCTTTTTGAACACAATCCTTCTAGTATGGCTCCATTCCAGTGGTTCTATCTTTCAGAGTATAGACTGGCTACCATTTCCAGAATTTTCCCTCCGATAGAACTGTACATATCTATATATAAGGTTATGCTTTTTTTTTTTTTTAGTTAGCATCATGCTTAGAAAAACCCCAAAACAAACACTTGTATGGTATTTTATCATAATTATAATAAAGATGAAACTTTGTTTAATCACAGCTTCTACCATGTTGTCATTCTAAGATAATGAATGAAATTAACCTGTGACTTCCACTTGACCATTCAGGAAGAGCTTTAAGTACAATAATGTGCATTGTTAGACTGCATTTTTTTTTAAAGTTCATTCTTTTTATTACAATCCTATTCAATAATATATATGGCATGAATATATAACCAATATTAATCTACTATACTGTATACACAAAGGGGCTACTAAAACTGATTATAAATGAATGTCCATGAGATAAATTTCTTATTAATGTTTCCTTAACCATATTCCTTTGTTTACATAATAAATAGTGCTTTTATTTCAAAGTGTGGTTTGTTTTTAAAACATGCCAAAATAATCACTAAATGCTGTTATGGCTCTTATATTTTTCTTCTTAAATAAGAATCTAAGTACTACTAGGTCTAGATAGCTGGTTGTTATTTGCATTAATTTGATAATAATAGTTGAGTTAATGCAATAGGGCCCTTAACTGTCAGACATACTATAAAAAGCCCCTAGAACAAAACCAAATCAGTCATAGTTTTTTAAGATATTAGATTTCCTGTAGTCTTCTCAATATGTTGCATATTTATTTCTAGCTAATTTTTTAAATTCTTACATTCTTTTAAAATAAAGTAATTTTCTATTTAAAATAACTCAATACTTAGAGACAAGTTTTCAAAAAACAGACTTTTTGTATTTTTCTGAGGTTAGAAAACTTAATTCTTCAGGAAGTGTGACCAAGCAAAACCATATATTTGATAAAAATAAGTTATATAACAAAAGTGTTATGAAAAAAATGAACTGATTTGATGTTACCAACTTTTCCTGGTGCAAATGAATTGTAAAAAATTGATATGATGGTAAAATGCCCTGTACCCACAAAACGTGAATAGCCCTCTCTTGAATCAACCATATGCTTTATTTAGACTATTAAACAAACAGACTAGACTTTGCATTTTTCTGTTACATCACACCAGAAACAAGCCCTAGGGGCCAGAGCCCCATTGCAGCTGTTCCTGACTTTTATTTGCACAGAAAAATTTCCACCCTCTAATCTTTAGGTCAAATTCAAGTTCCTAGAGGATTCTTAGATGTTCACTGCAGTTTCTCACAAACACTGAAACTTTGCCTTTCCCTTAAAAAAGTGATGGACTGCAGAGTCCCACTATATCATACACTCAGACCTTGAAATCAGATAGTTTTGTGGCTTAACTTAGATCACATTAATGCAACTAATTTATTATTAGCTGATTGTGTGTGTGTGTGTGTTAGCTAGTAATTGTTCCCATTTTCTATTTAGGGTAATGCATATTTACCATAACTAATAAGGCAAGATAAACAATGTATTAAGGAAAACTTAATAATTTTTCTCGCTCTCTTTCCTCTTCCACGGCCCACTGATAAATCACATCTCTTGGGTTAATCTTTCCTTTCACCTTTTTCTCCGTATATATAAACAGGGTGCCAAAAAAAGTCATACACATCTTAAGGAAGGACAAAACTGTATTAAAATTGTGAGACTCAATATATACTGATAACAAAGATGAATATAAGTCACACTGAGCACCTCTTATAATTACAAAAGTCAAACATGACTTGAGTATTACAAATTTAATGAGATTTTCCTTTCTTAAAATGTGCATACGTTTTATGGGTGCCCTCTGTACATAAAATAGATGGAGAGACCTGTCATGTGTATAGAAGTATTTTTATTAATTGTTTTGGTATTATTATCTATTTATTTACATCATGGCTATTCCCCTCAAGTAAGTACATGTGAATCTGCTACTTTGGATAGCTGCATCAGAGCCACTGAATGGATTACTATATTTATTCAGTCTGCAATTAATAGATAATTTGGTAGCTTGCATGTTTTTCTCAGCACTAGCAGCATTATAATAAATGAACATGACACATGTATTGTTGCCCACTTGTTTTTTATCTATATAGTAGAACTGTCAGAAAGACAGTCAGAGATTACACATACATTTTATAAGCATTACCAAAATGCTATCAGGGTGGTTGTTGCGCCTCAGCTCTCATACGTAGTAGCTCTCTCCCCATTTGATTATGGAGGAAAAACTTCTATTATTATTTTAGTCCATATTATTCTCACAACTAATGAGGTTAATACCATCTTTTTATAGATTTGCTGGTGATATTCCATGTGAACTCCTATTAATATTATTTCTTCTTATTCTATTGAGTTAGGTGTATCTTAAAAAATCAGTGTGTGAGACTTTAATCAATGCTAGTTGAAAGAAAAGAAAAACTGTAGTTTTCACACATTTACATGTGCAAATTTGCTGAACTCTAGGTTAAAATTATTAGGGCATAGCTTTATAATTTCATAAGTAATATTCTTTAGGATCAGATATAAAAAGTGCCCTTACTAAAATGAAGTACTTATTCTTAAGCATCAGAGAAAAAAGACAAAAGATAAACTGAATATAGTATGGGATAATACATAGAGATTCTTTTATATTATGGGAGAACTTACTTTATTTATTATTTTAAAGTCCTTTGTTTCATGGCAGTATTATCATTTAAATGGATTACAAAAAATTACATTAATTAAAATTGATATGACTCTTTCTTCTATAGATAAAACTGTATTATTTTTCCATAATTGTATTTCATGACCCAGTATCTCTAGTCAAATTATTACCTCCAGGCCATTACAGAAAATATCCTAAAGTACAAATGAGCAGTAAAAGAAAAAAATTACATATTTTCACACAATCCACTAAAGTTCACCAAAAATCTCAAACTAACCAGACCAAGTGACACAGTAAGTCTATTTTACTTTATAATGTTTCTGGTTATGGCCAATCCTCATTTTTCATAGAAAGACAAAAGGAAAGAAAAAGTCAAATGATTACTGGAAAGATCCATACTGATAAAACCTTTACTAGATAAGAAAAAAATAAATAAATCTGTACTTTGATGACCTAAACAAATTTTGCAAACTTACTTACTTGTTTCATGAGATTTGTGTTATGTAATTATATATCTTGAAAATGTTTTTTTTCTTAAATAATAAACCCATTTAAAATATAAATGGAAAAGAAACTACATATAAGCATTTAATTGCTTTAAAGTTTATGATAAAATTATTTTGTCTTTCTTTGGAAATATGTTCTAATTAAATTATGTCTAGAAAACTTTGATTTGATATAATTTTAAGCACCAGGATAGCTCCTAAAATTTGATAAAAGTTCATGAATTAATTTTAGAACTTTGGATACCAAAAATCAAAATAAATGAAAGTATTTATTTATTCAAAATGCTATATTCCCTTAGAATTTATCCATTTCCTGTTCTGTGTCACACAACATTAAAACCAATTATTATAATACAGATAATGTCTAAAACTCATATACAGATCTGTCTATGTCAAGAACATTTTAGCCAAATTTACACCCTGAGGTCTAAGACTGATAATGCAAAGCTGATACCTGCTCTGCAGTGGTGGAAGGAAATGACTACAAAGTAGTTGTTTTGTTTTTGTTTTTACACAAAACCTCATCAAATGGAAATAAAGACACTAGGAACTATTTTGTCCTTGAACATATGAAAAGGAAAATTAGAAAACTGGAGGATGCTTTGAAGCTAGGAGTTCAAAATTAAACTGGGCAACATAATGAGTCCTACTATCTACAAAAAACTTTAAAAATTAGGCAAGCATAGTGGTGTGCACCTGGAGTGCCAGTTATTAGGGAGGCTGAGGCAAGAAAATTGCTTGAGCCCAGGGGTTGGAGGTTGAAGTAACCTATGATCACAACACCGCATTCCAGAATGGGCAAGAGTGAGACTGTCAAAAAACTGGAAAAAAAAGTAGAAAAGAAAGAGAGAAGGGAGGGAGAGAAGGAAGGAAGAAAGGAAGAAAAAGAAGAAGAGGAAGAAAGAAAAAAAAGAAAAGAAAGGAAGGAAGAAAGGAAGAAAAGAAAGGAAAGAAGAAAAGGAAGAAAAGAAAGGGAGGGAGGAGGGAAGGTGGGAGGGTGGAAGGAAGGAAGGAAGGAAGGAAGGAAGGAAAGGGTGAGGACCAGTCAAATGTAAAGATAATTTCTGGTTAGGAAATATTCATAGTATTCACCCTATTAAATGCTGCTATTGTGGTTGACCTTTTCTTTCAGTTATTTTTTAGTTAAGAAAGAATACTTCCTTATAAGCACCCAAACAATTAAGGGCAGAGAAATAATAGGGGAAATAGGATGATAGCAATGATTGCCACTGTCTAAATGGGAACGCACATTAAAAGTATACTTTCCCTTTCTTAAGGAGTTAAAAAACTTAAGAAGAATAAAAACTGAGGAGATTTTGATGCCTCATATGGTACGAGGTCACAGCCTCTGGGAGAAGTCAGGACAAGGTTTCTTGCAATTTAGAGATTGCTGTGAGTTAGTTAGAATGGATGGAAAGGATGTTTAGGTAAGAAATAATAGATAAAGTCTCAGAAATAATGAGAAATTTAACCTCCATATCTACATTTGGAACGATCTCAATATTTGAACTACAAATGTGGTTATGTTAATGACATTTGGTAATCGTGAGGATGAATACAGCATTTGCTTTAAGTTTTAGTAAAGAATTACTTTAACAAAAGAAACACTTAAGCAATAAAGTATTACTAATGTGTTCTTTAACATGAAGACCACTCTTGTTGGAAAGCATTAAAAGTTTTAGTGAAAGAAAAAAAAAACATTAAGGAGGTCAAGGAATCATAATACTGAAAACTCAAGTTTAGACATGTATGACCATGGTCACTAGATCAAGGATCAAGGAGAATATTTTGTTCTAGATTTTTGTTTGTTTTCATTTAAAACTGATTTTTCAACCAGTATGCCATGGGAAGATCTTAGTTGTGCCATGAAAAGTTTTAAAGATCATTAATTAAATTATTTTCAAAAGAAGTTCAAAGCATAGTAAGTATATTCTTTTTTTTAACTTTTTAAAAAATCAACATAATTTATGCATGCCACAGAAGTTTAATTGTAGGTCCCAGTGTGCCATGAGATTAAGAAAAAGGTTGAAAAACCCTGATTTAAACCATTAAATGGTGGGAAGGTTGAGAGGAGACTAAAATGATAACAAGAGGGAATAAATTCCAATCCTTCTAGATTGACTATTTTGTCTTATGGTCACCAGTAAACTACCTTGAATTGGTCAACAACAAAAAAAAAATTTCTTTTTGAAAATCATGCATTTGTATTTTCACATTCAGAAGTGCCTTTTTTTCAATTAAAATTAAATAACATTAAAATCCAAAAACTATTAAATAATTTTTAAGTAATTATCTCTAGCTCATATAGGTGGATAATTCACAGCTATAGAAACTACCCTCTTCCATTTTATGTGTCTCCTGGTTGTCAGTTATAGAAATTAAAATTAAGTTGATTTTTTTAAATTAACTTCATATAAATATGAAGGAAACTCAACATATATATCACATAATTCATTGTGTAATTGGATGCTTAGACTTTCTGAGCCACATTTTTACTTACATAAATACAGACTCTCAGGTTGTCACTTCTAATAAAAACTGCTCAAATTCCATAATATTTTACCATGGAATACCACTTAGCCACAAAAAAGATGAAGACTTTACATCCTTTCCTTCAATCTGAGGGAGTTGACACATTCTTCTTAGTAAAAAGTATCACAAGAATGAAAAAAAGTATCCAATGTACTCAAAACTAGTATGAAGCCAGTAGATGAACGAATACACATCAACACAAAAGAAAAACTTGATTCAATTCAAGCTGGGGTGAGTGGAGAACAGGGAGAATGGAGAGAGGGAGAGGGAGATTTGCGTGCTCCCACCTCGGGGGCACGGTGTAAGGGCATAGGGCACACCTCCTGGGTGCAGGACACAACTACCAAGGGACTTTACCTAAGAAGTGCAAACATGTCACCTAATCATTTGTACCTTATACTAATCAGAAATAAAAATACTAATAAAAAAACCATTAAATTTCAAAATATTTCATCTTATAACACTTTTTATCCTCTGAGATTTACTTTAATGTTTTTTATAACCTATAAAAGTAGGTTTCAAAAGTAAATCGAAAAGTAAATTCAAAAACTTTCAAAAGTAAATTCAACTTCTCCCAATTTTAGGAGAAATTTTGTAAATTGCCATGTCCTTGCATCTAGAATTGTCCAAGGAGTAATCATTTCATTGCGAGATGCTGACTGATTAAAATGTTATGAAGGATCTGAACGGTAGACATTCAGAAGTTTCAATAATTAAGAAAAAATGTTCATCAAAAATTACTAAAATGTAGTGATTGGCTAAACTTAGAGGAAGTAATAATAAGAAATTTTAGATTTTGTTAGCCATAATGGGCACTTTACAATTCAGTAAGGGTTATTTAAAACATTAACCTTTTCAAGAGAGATAAGAATATAGCAGTTTTTGATTGACATGATGTAGCAAATGGTTAAGAATGTGTTTTCCATTTGAAATGGTATTTTACTTCAGGAGATTTAGTACATGGGGCAAATACATGATACAGAAAGAACATAGGCTTTGGCATCAGCCTACACGGTCACTGATAAGTTTGAAATATGATCTGTTTTATTGTAAATTTGTAATATGTTTCTACTACTATAATAAGAAGGCTATAATTTCTACTTTGAAAGTTGAGGGATGTATGCAATATAAGAAATAGGTATGTAAATTGGCTGGCAGATAATAAAGTGTTCAATAAAGGCAAGTTTTTATTACTCTCCTGAATAAAGACTAAAAATTACTTATTATTTGTTAGAAAAAGTTTGATTTATAAAAGGAAAATTAGAAAATAAATATAAGCTGTCAACATATGACTTCTGTACAACATTATATAGCCATTAAAAATCATGTTAATAAACAGCATGGAATATATATATTCTTAGTATATTTGAATAATGGTACAAAACATATGTATAGTATGATCCCATTATCATTTTAAAAAGAACAATTTACAAATTTACAATTTACATATATTTTCAATTCAAAATATATGAATCAAAAATATTAATTATGGTTATCTCTGGATAAGAGATGATTTGTTAAAAAAAGTTGTTGGTTTTCCAAATTATAATGTAAACATACATTACTTTTGTAACACGAAAACACAACAAATGATATTCTTTTTACAATCAGAATTCTGATGTCAAGTTTCCTATAAAATACATTCTAGGGACCTAAGAGTTGGTTAATTTGGATATACCATTCCCTATTCTTGAAGGTATAGTGAATCGGGGTAATATGTAAGGCAAACATTGTAATCGATTTCAAACATCATTAGAAGAGCGAGCCTGGAAATTACTCCTCATTAACATCAATTGTCAGTATCTTAATAAACACATGTTATAAAAGAAAAATAGATAGCTATCCAGAGAACACTGGAATCAAAAGCGATAAAGTAGGGTGGCTTGTGAAAAATAATCCAACCAAATTCAATACATTTTCTCCCAATGGCATAACAAACTTATCGGATTATGAGATCACCATTAAACAAAGCATGAGTCACAGAACTGATTCTCAGTTGAAGTGGATGCAATTCTCTGCCTGACATATTGAGAATGGAGAATAAGAAGGCTTGAACAGATTTTGAAGGATGAGGAGGTATTTTGTAGCATGTATTGTAAAATCTACTTTGATTTTACATCTGGTTTGTAGTCTAGCATTGGGAAATAAGTAGTGCATTTAAAAAAAACAGTTTATAGTAATTTTAAAATCCTTACAACTGACACAGAAAAAATATATATATTATATATATCACTGCAAAGCCACTGATGTACAGATAGAATTAAATACGTTAAAGTTTATTGTTACAAGAGGAAGCAGAAGAAAGAGATCATCAGGGGAAAATCTTAGAGAAGTAACAGCAGGCCCTAGGCAATAACCTTAACAACCAGAATACCATGAACTCAGCAGTCCTCACAAAGGCTCTATGAGGTAGGTTTCAGTCTCTCCATTTCACAGATGTAGACAATGAGGAACAGAAATATGTTAAGTAATTGGTCTGAAGGCACACATTAAGAGACAGAACCAAAATTTGTACTACTTGCTTGCTTTCCTTGGATCAAATTTCCATAATTCTCTGCATTGTGCTACAGTAATTTGATACAAGTTTGACGTTCTATTTAATCACCAACCTGTTCTCTACTTTTGTTGATCCAGACAGCATGATTTAATGATCCTGACATTGAATTTGAATTCCTGGTTATCCCACCTTCAAGAGGAGTGATCTTGGTCAAATCATTTAATTAAAACCTAGTGTCAATTTCCATCTCCCTAAAAAAAAAAGGAAATGAAATAATCTCTACTATTCTTTCCAGGTTTTATAGATGACTCTCATCTATAAGACATTACTTCATATATTTTTTAAGCAACTTTTAACATGTGTCATATGTGTTCTGGGGGAAGGGGTATAAAGGAAATCAAAAGGTCTAAATTAAATTTGATGAAACACTATGATTTGAGCTAGATGATAAAAGTGTGTTGAGAGACTCACCAGGTTGAGCAAAAAACTGCCACTTTGTCAAAGGCAAAGAGGCCTGAAGGGGAGGAGCACGCAGCTTTCTGTTGCTGTTGTTGTTGTAAACCTTTTCTATTTCTACTATACACTCTTCCCCAGAAGACAGGACTTTCAGCACTGTAATAGGGGAAGAGTAAAGCTCATATTCTAGAGAATAACAGTATTTTTCAATGACTGTAACAGCTTCTGAAGGTGAAATATTCAGCTGGTGGAAAATAAGGAAGAGGAACTTGCAAAGAAAAGTGTAGAAGGAAAGGCGGAAAGAACTTACAAAGTAAAGGTCACCTCAGTTGTCTAGCACCTCTCTACATGGTGTTCCATTCAAGTTTAAGATTCTCATCATTCTTCAAAAGGGCTTGAGCGTGAGGCGTAGCTGGGAGAGCTGCCTGGCCTGCGCCCTTTGTTCTGTGGAGAGCCGGTCCCAAAGCCAGGGCACCTCCCATGGGTATGGCCTTACCCTCCGACTGTGAGCCTTGACTTCAATCAGGGGCCTACACAAGCACAAGCTCCTAATAATGGATGAGTCTAGGGAATGATTCCTTTCTATTACACTTTTCTTCTTTTTTAAAGCAAGTAGCAATCCAGGGCTCTGAGGAATTAAGATAAAATGCAAGTTAAGATAATTGTTCCTGTTCCTCTAAAGTTATGAAAACTGTAGACTTAATCACCCTGGGAATATATCAGAGAGCTCTCCAGACTTCTTCCTGAAATCCGACTTCTGCATCCATTTGCTAGTCCAGCAAATTTATTTGACAATGGCAACACAGCATTAACAAGGAAGCAAATGAAATACTTTTGGCCTCCTGTCAGTGTCACTATTAAAAAGCCTCTTTGGGTTGCTTTTTAAATTCACATTTGAGATATTGTACATATGTTGTTCATATTTGCTTCACTTTGTTCTGGAAACACTCATGAGCCCAAGGCTGTGGCAGACCCACATCACTGGTTGATTCTAATCTGCTCTCACATGTGATGCTTGGCTTAACAAATGTTTTCCTAGCATCTATTCCTTTAAAGAATCAGTTCTCTTCCTGTCTCCCTTCTGCTTGAATTTGCTGGATGGGGGAGGTGCCAGGAGTGCTGTGTCTGCCAACAGGTGGCCAGACACTAGATCAGTCTCTCTCAATCAGCAAGTCCCCATCTGCTATTTGGAATCTCCATGTGTTCATTCTGCTTATTACAGCAGCTGAGCCTTAAACTGGGTTCTTTGTGGGCTGTAGGCAGATGCTTAACAAGGTGAGCCAAAGGGAGTCTGGCCACGATGAGCTGTGTGAAGACTGCCTCAGCTGGAAGCTGTTTTTCCCGTGTATTTCAAGCATTTACCTATAGCTTCCCCTGATAGCTTTACCACAGGACTTCACTGGGGCACCATCCAGACATGGTGATGTCACTTCAAACTTAAAAAAAAAAAGTGAAATAAAAAAGAAGGAAAAAAAGCTTATGCCACACTATTTTTCAGTCATTGCATTTTATTTTGAGTTGAAAAATGTTTTAGCAGATAGAAACATCTTGATTTAAGCATTATTAGTTTCAAAGAAGGATCTTAATAGACTTTGAAGATAATCACATCTTGCCAAGGAAAGTCAAATTTGTTCAGTGAACTATTGTACAAAGAAGGCTGAAATCAGAAATCATACCTCATGCAGTTCAACTCTACGTTAGTGGCGGTGCAGACCCGGGACGTGTTACATATTAGTCAGTTATAACATTAGGGCTGTTCAAGGAAGGGAAATCCACATTTTGTAAAGGGCTTGGGTCAGGCTAGACTGTGTCAATGAATAAAACCATGATTTCAATCATTTAAATATTTTATCTGAGGTTCAAACATTTTCCTAAAATGGATTTAAATTTTCAACATTCTCTTTAAGCATTTTTATACCTATTCTGCCCATGATTACAAAATGGGGGACCCTTTTCTAAAGAAAATAATCATTAGAAAATCTTACATGAGATTAAACAGAGCAAGAATCTGACAACCAGCAAAGAGTTTAGTGGGCCCAAGTCGTGTTCTCTCACGGAATAAGCAGAGAGGTCTGGTTGAGAGTGTGCATTAATAAATCAAAGCATTTTTATTCATTTAAGGTTTGAAGTCTATTGAGGTCCCCAGCAGACACAAAGGCAAAATTGTCTCAGGGAACTATGGGCAGGCATTTGAAAAACATGTGAAGATCAATTTCCAGCTAAGCCAATTTTTGTCAAACATCATGTGGCTTGGCCAGTTTTGGTTTTCCTCGTAGAACTGAAGCCGAAGGAGCCCAGTCTCAGCGGCAGCCATCATGCTGTGCATGCAACAGGAAACCGGGAGTCCGGTCTCCAGATGGGACAGTCTGTAACTGGTTGAGTGAGGACCAAGGCCTGGGCACAGAATGTCGGCCACAACCTTGCTGGCATCATCATTACTGACTCCACCTGCCCTGAGAACTGAGGGGCTGCCAAGAGAACAAGCTGAGCTATCGGCAGATTCGAATCCCATCTGAACACCAGAGAGAAAAAAGAAAAGAGCTATGTGTGCTAAGGTGCTTGAAAATAACTGCTCTAGCTCTTGAATGTCGTACATGCTTCCTTGCCATGCTTTAAGGCTGCTCCTTTTACATTCCTTTTCCTCACTAGTTATTTCCAGCATTCCTTTTTGTCCCTCTATCCCCGACGACCTCTTATGCTAGCCACAAATCAGTTTTTATACGCACAATTTGTGCCTGAAAATGCTGTCACTAATTGTCACTATTTATGAGTCAGGAGAAACTTGTTTCATTATTATGGGTGATAAAAAGCTTATATATTTATATTTGAGTTACGCAGCCTTCAGATTCAGAAATGTATCCTCAGAAATCACTGTATGTATAGACAGCTGTCTGCACTCTGTGATTGGGGTTGAAGTCCATACTTAATACTCCCCTCTCTGAACAACCAGTTGGATAGAGAGTTTTTTTAGAGAAATGGCTTTCTTCTGGGAAACCTGCAGTTTGCTATGTGTAAGGATTCCTTTTTAACTGTAAGTATGCCTGGAGGAGGCCAGTCTTTCAGCTGTGATCTAGCAGCCTCCAGGAATTAGAAAACAATAACTTAAAGGCCAAAAACACATAGAGTGTAGTTACCCCTGAGGGGACATGAGGAGAAAAGTAGGAGGGAACAGAACATTATGACACAGATTGGAAAAGTGGGAGGTTGCCGCTAACAAAGCCCATTTGCCAAGTGCCATCCACTATGTTAATAATGAAGAACATTTTATCTATTGCATTATGCATGCAGTGGTTTTTAAAGAAGAGAGCACTTTGATATTATTCAGAGAACTTCCCCCCAAATTCAAATTTCCCAGCCCCTAGCTCACACCAACTCACTCAGAATTTCCAGAGATGGTGTTTGGACCTGCCAGAACATTTTGAAAAGACTCCACGAAGTTCAAGGCCCTTTTCTGGGCCACAATAAAAGTTATAGTGACTCACTTAGGCCCTACCTATACCCTCTTCAGCCCTCCTACATGATTCTTGTTCAGCTTATCTTCTATTGAGATGTGATCATTGAAGATGTTTACTCCTTTGTTCAGTTCTTTCATATTTTTCCATATCAGTAAATACAGCCACTTATTTCCCCCTAAATCCTAGAGGAAAAGAGATATGGGAAGGCTTTTACTTATGCTTTCATAGTAGCCAAGTCCATTACTTCGTTCTGAGACACACATTTTCCTCACAGATATCTCCAAGCTAGATTTTGACCTTCCTATGGCATTTGAAAATGTGGTCTCCTAGCCCAAGTGCCCTTCGACCCACGAATGGATTAATAAACTTTGGTACATGTGCACCATGGAATATTATGCAGCCTTAAAGAAAGATGGAGACTTTACCTCTTTCGTGTTTACATGGATGGAGCTGGAACATATTCTTCTTAGCAAAGCATCTTAAGAATGGATGAAAAAATATCCAATGTACTCAGCCCTAGCATGAAGCTAATTTAAAGGTTTCATATGAAGGCTATAACCCAACTATAGCACAAGAATATGGGAAGGGAGGGGAGGGGGGAGGTTGGGTGGAGGGAGGGTAATTTGTGGGGCCATGCCTGTGGTGCATCTTAGAGGTGTACAGGCAGAACTTACTGAATGCAGAATACAAATGTCTTCATACAATAACTAAGAAAATGCCATGAGGGTTATGTTGAGCAGTTTGATGAAAACATTTCAGATTGTATATGAAACCTGCACATTGTGCCCCTTGATTGCACTAGTGTACGCAGCTATGATTTAATAAAAAAGAGGCTTAGGGAGGCAATGAGAAAACACACTCAATTGACACCTGACTCCATAGAGGGTCAGATTATTTTAAAAGACAAATTTATCACTCAAACGGCTCCAGACATTCAAAGAAAACTTCAGAAATTGGCTCTAGGCCCAGACCATAACCTGGAGAATCTTCTTCAAATGGCCACTATGGTCTTTTATAATCGAGACCTGGAGAGAAAGGAGGAAAAAGAGAGAAAGGAACAGAAAAGAATGACAGCTCTAGTAATGGCACTCCAACAAACGAGCAACTTTCAGGGGCAGAGGGAAACCAGAGGAACTAAAAACAGTGCTTCCAATGTGTTCAGACTGGCCACTTCAGAAAAGACTGCCCCCAGCAGTACCACTGGCTGGGCAAGCCACCTGGCCCCTGTCCAGAATGCAAAGGTGACCACTGGAGGGTTGCCTGTCCCCAGAGGCAAAGGCCTCCTGGGACAGCGACCCTATCAGAGCCCAAACTGGATGGAGAGTGCCTGGGGAAAATTCTCATGCTTCCAGCTTGTGTCATCACCCCTTAATAGCCCCGGGTTTGCCTTATAGTGGAGCGCCAGGAGATAAAATTTCTTTTGGACACTGGAGCAACCTTTTCTGTACTTCTCTCTAACCCTGATCTTTTATCTCCCCAATCCATAACTATACAGGGAGTGTCTGGAAAGCCGGTTACCAAATTTTTCTCCCAGTCTTTAAGCTGCCATTGGGATGACTTGCTGTTCTCTCATGCCTTCCTAAACATGCCTGAAAGTCATGCTCCCCTTTGGGGAGGGACATACTAACTAAAACAGGAACTTTTCCCTCCTGGAGATCTATCATCATCAAAACTCTTCCCTCTAATTCACCTTCCCTAACCCCAACTTGGCAAGTCCCCTTTCCTGTTATCTTGTCTTCTTCTACAGCTGTTAAAGTTATAGGAGTTGATTCCTGCATACATCATTCATGACTAAAATCCTGGAAC
>CAUYON010118598.1:0-30996 GCA_963573935.1 Arctocebus calabarensis
TAAAATCTTGTCTTGGGTCGGCGCCTGTTTGTAAATCCGCTATGGTTCAAGACAATTACATTTTTGTTTTTTGTTTTTATTCCAGCCTGGGCGGGCAAAATAAAAATGTGGGGTGCAACAAAAAAAAAAAAAAAAAAAAAAAAAAAATATATATATATATATATATATATATATAGCTGGACATTGTGGCAGGCGCCTGTAGTCCCAGCTACTTGGGAAGTGGAGGCAGAAGAATCTCTTGAGCCCAGGAGTTGGAGGTTGCTGTGAGCTGTAATGCCATGGCACTCTATCCAGGGTGACAGCTTGAGGCTTTGTCTTAGAAAAAAAAAAATAGCTGGTTGTTGTGGCAGGTGCCTGTAGTCTCAGCTACTTGGGAGGTGGAGACAAGAGAATTGCTTGAGCCCAGGAGTTGGAGGTTGCTGTGAGCTGTGATGCAATGGCACTCTACCCAGGGTAACAGCTTGAGGCTCTGTCTCAAAAACAAAAGCAAAAACAAAGAAAAGAACAATCTAGTCTTATTTCATTGGCCACAAGTTCCCCCAACAAAAAGATTTTGAGTAATGTCAGGCGTCCTTTAATGGCAGTCCAGTCATTTCTCTGGGAGTCATTTGGGCCCAGATAGGAACTCTCTTCTCTTTTGTTGCTCTGGTCTGGGAGAACTGCTTGTATCAAGACCATTGTTCTTGCCTTAAACATTGCTGGTCAGCTAGAACTATGATTTTTCCTATTTTCTACAGTCTTCCCTGGACTCTTGGACTTTCTTTTTTTTTTTGAGACAGAGTCTCATTATGTCATCCTCGGTAGAGTACAGAGGCATCATCACAGCTCACAGCAACCTCGAGCTCTTGGGCTTAAGTGATTCTCTTGCCTCAGCCTCCCAAACAGCTGGGACTACAGGCACCCACCACAACATCCAGCTATTTTTTGTTGCAGTTGTCATTTTTGTTCAGTTGGCTGAGGCTGGGTTCGAACTCACCAGCCTCAGTATATGTGGCTGGAGCCATAACCACTGTGCTACAGGCACTGAGACTCCTGGCTTTTCAGAGGACTTCTCCTCCGTATGTGCCAGGGAATTGCCACCTGCATTGAGTCTAGTGTTCTTTTGAGACAGTAATGATAAGTTTGGAGCCATGTGGCTGGAGCTCGTGTGCCGTGAGGAGGAAGCCATCGTGTGGACCCAAGTCAGAGGAAAGCCTTTGGCATCGGCCCTCCCGGTTGGAGTACCACACCTTTTCCTTCCTGGCCACACTCCCTCTCTCAGCCTCCCCTGCCAGCACACATCTCCCCTCGTGGCTGAGTGGGCATCTCTTCCCCAAGGGGCCAGACTTTGGGTTGGAATTCCCACCCCATTTACTGTTCCCTTGCAATTTAGGGAAAGTTATAGAACCTTCCTGAACTTCATCATCCCCATCTGTGAAGCTGATCCAATAGTAATAATAATATCACCTGGGGTTTGCTTTTAAAACAAACAAACAAAAAGCGTGCTCATGTACTGAGAGAAAGTATGTGCTGCCTTGCTCGTCGCTGTCATCCTCAGGAGGCCAGGAACCAGCCGGCCAGTCTGGTCAGTTGTTGGGATTCTCTCGAGAGGCTGAGAGAGGGCAGCACGCAGTGGGTGAGTCATCACTCCTCATGGCAGGTGGGGTGACCCTCTAAGCGCATTCTGAGAAAGCAGCCTCCGAGGAGCACTCGTCTTGTCCTGGTAGAGGAGAACAGGGCTGGTGACATCACCTTCCACTGGTGGTTTCCAAGGGCAAGTTGAAATCTATCAGAGGTGTCGTATGTGGCAACAGTGTAATGACTGTGTGCTGAGATATCTTTCAGCCAGGAATAGCCACGACCACAGGCTTCGTGTGAGGAAGCTGCACGAGAGGGTGAAGCCTGAGCCCCTGGTTAGGACTTCCTATTTTTCTTCATGCCTCACTCCTCACTCCACATAATATTTTTTTAAATTAGTTTTTACAGCACTATAGCTTAATATTTCAAATATCTAAGTAAAATATCAGGAGTTAAAATCAGAAATCAAAAATATTTCTATTGAGTGTGTTTCTGAGTGGGATCTACACTCAGTAGGAAATGAACAAATGGAAATCCCTTTAAGCCTTGTCAAAAGTTCGGAAGTGTCTTATTAAATGCTGATGTCACCTGGAACGTGCATGTCTACTCTTTGATTTTATTTCATTTTCCATTTTTCTGAGCCAAAATGCCAACCACTCATTTTAAAAAGACTTCTAGTTTGTTCTGAGCCACATAAAGGAAAAAAAAAGTTTTTCCTTCTCCTCCTTGAAAGACAGGAAAAGGCACATCTGAGCCGTTTCTTCTCATAATGGAATAAGGGCCTCCCACGTGCCAGAAGCTCTGCCCACCACACTGGAGAAAGTCACCCTGGTGGCATTTTCCTCTGCACAGGGCAACATTTCTTTATGCTGTTTCATGCACGTTCACCAGGATTGTTTGCCCCCTGCATTATACTCATCATTCTGTAGCCCCAAATAGGGCACAAGCTCTGTTTCCAGGTCTTCTGTAAGCCAGTAGGAAGGTCAGAACAGTGAACCAACTTTATGTATAAATATTAATAGAATAGAATAGTCAAGTGATGTGAGAAAAGGAAGGAAAAAGTAAAGTTAGCAGTGAGAGAAAAGGAAGGAAAAAGTAAAGTTAGCAGTGAGCAAAAGGATATAGATACCAATTTTTACAAGGCGTAAAACAATGGTGGTGGGAAAATTTGCTTAGGCCAGGACATAGAGCTAGTGTTGTTTATTCTTGGGACAGGAAAGGGATAGGTCAGTAATGGCACTGGGAAATGTTTAACTACCAGGAGAGGGAGGTTAATGAGGCACCCTCCTTGATCTGAGGGAGTTTGACGGAGAGTCTTTTATGGAGAGGGTGGGTGGAGCTGAGATTTGGAACTTGCAGCGAGAACCATTTTTGGTCAGTGCTGAAGCGTTCCTTCTTGGTGTATCTTTCAGTCTTTCAACACACCCTGCATGTGTTCAAGAGTCTACACTATTATTTGCTTTTAAAGATCATTAGAGAATAGTGATTTCATTTTTAATTACCTCCCTGCTGAGTTCTCCTTCACTGGTGTTTCTTGCTTTGTGTTTGAGTTAACCTATTCTGGATCCAGCTGTCTTCTGGTTACTGGTGTAAAGTAGAAGTAAGTGGCAGGTTGTTATAGCAACTGCATCTGACGGCAGCTGGGGATGCCTGTGGGGAATGATCATGAGCTTGAAGAGTCTGCGAGCTTTTCTTAGGAAAATTTTTACAGTCATTTAAAGGCCTTTCTTGGAACTTTTTATTCTGATAATGAACCTTTTCATGAATGTTCAGATTGTCCGAAGATGTTACAAAATTAGAATAAGACAGTTGTAAGAATGTTCCATGATTCCCAGAGAACTATATAACATTGAATGTTCTATTGTGGTTCTCTGCAAGTTGTGAATAAGAAAGATTGTGCAGGGACTCGAATGTTAATGGGATTTCAAACAAAATCTCCAGTGATTCCCTTTGTCCGTAACTTCCTTCGTAGACCATTCAAAGCTTCAGACTCTTGCTCTTAGCAATCCAGCTTCACCTCTATTTCTTCCCTTCATACTCCCTACTTTTTAGCCACAAAGGGTGACTGTTGGTCACCAGCACAGGACATTCACTGTCACAGCCCTGGGATTTTTCATGCTTTCCTCTCTTCACAGCAAGCTTTGAACCTGATTCATTTGGTGAAATTTCTTCTCAGGCTGAGCTCAAATGCCCCCTCCTCTGTGAAGCCTTCCCCATGTTGCTCTTCTAGCCAGAATTCACCTCCTTGTCTCTGCTGCAGGGAGACTATCAATACTCCTAACCTAGCAAGCGTGGGGTTCCGTCATGGCATACGGTTAGTCTTCAGGGCGTGGAGTATGTCTGAGTAACACGTGTTTTTCCTCGTTGCTTTGCACACTCGTTCTTCTGCACACAACCGTGCACTACTGAGTATGCTCACACTTGCTTAGTTTGTTGGTATATGTCACGGTACATTCTAAAAGAAGCTGGGACTTTAATGATGACTCTCTAGGACACCACTTAATACCCAGCTGGTATTTTGGATGATGTTAAAAAGGAAAGGGTTCTTGGACTTTAAGGGACTTTCAGACTGGAATGGAGGAGGGCAGGGGGTCTTCTAACTTCCTCCTGCTCCACCGTCAGGCCGATACACTGTCTCGGCAAGTGTGTCTCAGTCTAGGTCGGGCAGGAACCATTTTGTGGTACGCATGTCTGGGCATCAGAACTGCAATTTGGTCGGTCTGCAGGTGGCTCTTAATTGAGAGAATATTTCTCAAGTCCCAGGCTTGACTGGTGACTCGGCATGGTATACTGAGAGGTGTTGATCTCAGTACGTACATGTTCAAATCCGCAAAGGAGATTTTAGAAACATCAAGGTCTACCCACAGGCCTGATTCTTATTAAATCAGAATCTCAAAAACCAGACTACTGATTTAGGCTTCTCTCTTCATACTTGTGATGTATTGTGGGAAAACATATTATGGGGAACCACAGAGAAGACTCAATTGTTGTCATTTTTATGGTGGGGAGTCATATTTTTGTTTTCTGATAAGGAAGGAGGAATGGAGGGTACCATTACAAACAGAGAGAAAGTAAAGGCAAAGTCATATCAGGTGGAAAGATTCCTGCCCGTGAGGGCGTGAAATGAGTGATCCTCTGATGCAAAGACTTCATCTGGATTCCCAACATTTAGGTTGAGGATGATGGATTTCATGTGGAAGAGAACAGAGTTACTTTTTCTAAGCAGGACATAATTTTACAGATGATGTTTTTTCCCCAGTAAGATGTGTTATTGCTATGGTTAGTGTGGATTGAAATAAATGCTAACAAAGAAGGATTTTGTTCAAGATGAATTTGTGGGGTAGGTTTGGGGTGCTGCCTGCCTCCTATTTGCATGTCCAGTTTGGTGAACCCAAATCCACCATGTTGTTTGGGCAACTCGTGTCTCTCCCTCTCTCTCCCCTGTTCTCTCACTCTTTCCACTTCCCTCTCTTTCTGTTGAATATATTGTTGTCCTCTATTTAGGGCAGACATCTAAAAGTAGGTGTGAATAAATAGGAAAAAAAAAAAGCAGAAATTATGGGTACCCACAGTTTTTAAAGATGAAAATTGACTTAGGGAATCTGCATTGTTTAAAATATATATTGAAAAGAAGGTGTGTGTTATATGTTTTTAACATTTTTGTACTCTTGGAATAATACCAAAGTAAAATAACTTTAGATCTATAAAGGACATGTATTTTGGCCCAATATTGATTTGGGTAACTCCATTAAGGACAATTATCTTAAAACTGGAATACAGGAATAAATGTGGATAATAAGAAAGAATTCAAGATCAGAAAAATAAACTATTTTTAAAACATCTACTTTCTTTGAAGAGTGAAGACTTCCAAATCCAAATAAATTAATTTACAGAGAATGGGGGATCTTATAAATTAAATTATAGGAATGTGAACCAATAATGCCAGACAAATATTGAAAATAGGATAGCTTCTGGAAGACCAGTAATAAGAAAATATTCCTATTCAAAATTGGGCAAGGGAACAGCTTAATAAGCTTAATGGCAGCTTCTAAAAATTTCTCCTAAGTGTACTTAAAGTGATGTTTTATGTAGATTTAGAAAAAGAAATAGTGGTCATGGTGAGCAATCATGAGTTTTCCAAAGTAAATGTGTGCAATTTGCCTCATTTCATTCCTTGGATGGGATCATGATAGTGACAGATTTGTAAATTTCCATATACAACTTGTATCTAGATTTCAGCAATGAATCTGATGATTATTTATGATTTCCCTGTAGTCAAGGTAGAAACACATAGATAAGCTGAAATTAGGCCAACTCACAGGGGATTAAGTCCTACCCCCTCATGAATATTATTAATTAATTCCAATCTGGAGGCAGGTATCTATTTGAGCAGTGACTCTGCAGCTGGTCAGGTTCTGGTTGCTACTTTCATCAATGAGAGGTGTATCAGACATGAATGCTTATCTGCTTATCAGTTTGCCCTCTTTCTCCTCTGGGAAAGAGAGCTAATACACATGGTGATAGAAATTAAACTTAGACACACACACACACACACACACTGGAACAATGGTCCAATATTCACTAATATAAAGATCATAAAGTCAGAAACTGTGGCAATTAGATTAATGGGTATGTATTAGAGCTTATCATTATTTATGCTCTAGGCCTTTTTGTCTGGATCTGTGCTACTTAGAAATTCCAAACTGAAGTTGGCTGACCATTTGTTAGGATTCCTGACATATCTAGTTCCTAAGTTGTGAGAAAGGGTGGATTTGATTACTTTGCTAACACTGAAAGTCTATTATTCTTTGGAATTACTTTGAGAAATTGTTTCATGAAACCCATCATTATCTCAGCTATTTATCATACAGCTAAATCACCCATCTCATCCATCAAACTGGGGTTCACATTAACTTGTTGCTGCTTGAGTGAAATGAAATCTACATTCAAAGGGTGAGAATGGTCAACACTCAGAATGTCTTAAGGAATGGCTATTGGTTCAGATGACATTTCCAAAACCAGAATTCCAGAAAATCTTTTGAACAAGATGTTGAAATTTGAAATCTCAGGAAAATATTGTTTGTTAGCGAAAGAGATGTAGCATGTATTTTTTAGGGTTACAACTTGAGTGGATAGCAGCAACTTGACTGTGTAAATACCTATGTCTCCATTCCATTTCTAATTTTGCAAGGCTTAAAAATATTTTTATTAAAAATGTAAAAGTGTTTATATTGAAAAGAGAGAATATGTACAGGATACAACGAAATATTTATACTTGTAAATTATAAAAGATAATAATACAACAAATATCTAAGTATTCATTACCAGTTTTAAAGGGGACTACTTCAACCTCTGAAGTCCACCTATATATCTTCCTTAATCCATCCCTCAGAGTCCCCAATAAGCCTGAAAAGTTTATTTCTCATTTCTTGCTTTTTATTAATATTTTGCTAAGTATTTATATTTTTAACGATAACAGCAGAATAAAATTTATTTGGGGCGATTTATATGTGCTAGACACTTATAAATGCTGTATGCTCACTTAACTCTAAAACGACCCTCAGAAGTAGGTAGACTAGTATCCCCATTTTACAGATGAAGAAGCTGAAGCATATAGAGTTGAACGTACAGTCAGTCAATGTAGTAACCAGAATTCCAACTCTGGCAGTCTGACTGCAGATGGCGTGCTCTTAACCCTCTGACCACGCCACCTCTCAAGAATACATAGTTCTGTTTTCATGTTTCAATGCTATTTAAAGGCAGTACAATGTATGTAATCTGCAACTGGCTCTTCTCAATCACCATTGGGTTCTTGAGTCACATCTGTTTTGTTCTGCAGAAGTGTAGCTCATTCATTTTCATTGCTGTAGAGTGTTATTTCATTGCATGAATATATTGCAATGCATTTGTCTGTTCTTTCTTTGGGCATTTGAGCTGCTTTTCTATTTTTTCTGTGATAACCAGTGACGATTTTTGATATCATCTTATATGTGCTGGAGATTATCTAGGATCCATACCTTGGACCATGATTCCTGTGTTGTGTGCACCTTCTACATTCCTATGTAACACCGATTTGATTTCCGGAGTGATGCGCCATATTGTATTCCTGGTAATAATATGTAAGCTTTATATCTTTCCAAGAGACAATAATATTGACACACTTAAGAATTTGTTTCAGACTCTGGGAGGCCGAGGAGGTGGGAGTGCCTGAGCTCACAGGTTTGAGACCACCCTCACCCAGAGCGAGACTTCATCTCAAAAAACTAGCTGGGTGTTATGGAAGGCGCCTGTAGTCCCAGCTACTTGGGAAGCTGAGGCAAGAGAATCACTTGAGCCCAAGAGTTTGAGGTTGCTGTGAGTTATGATGCCATGGCTTTCTACTTAGGGCAACAAAGTGAAACTCTGTCTCCAAGAAAAAAAAAAAAAGAATGTTTTTCAGGCTGTTGAGTTTGAAGTCGCAGAGAGAGGAATGATGGGGAGTGAGAGAGTAGAGGAAGAAGAGGGGAATGGAAATGAATTTCCATTTCCCTTATGAATTTGAGCATGTTTTTACTTTTCTTTCCTATTTGGGTTTCTCTTTCTGTAAATTGCCTGTTCAAATCTTTACCCTTTGTTTTTGCTGCGAGGGGTGTTTTTCTTACTTGCTTTTGTTAATACTTTATCAATAATATTTGTAGAAAATATCTTATTTTGTGTCTTGTTTTTTTACTTTCTCTTCTCTTTCTTTTTCTTTTTCTTCTCCTTTTTTTTTTTTTTTTTGAGACAGTCTCACTTTGTTGCCCTTGGTAGAGTGTCATAGTGTCATCATAGCTCACCGCAACCTCAAACTCCCATACTAAGGCGATCCTCCTGCCTAAGCCTCCAGAGTAGCTGGGACTTCAAGTACCCACCACAATGCCTGGGTAGTTTTTCTATTTTTAGTAGAGATAGAGTCTCACTGTTGCTCAGGCTGGTCTGGAATTCCTGAGCTCAAGAAATCTACTTGCCTCTGTCTCCAAGAGTGCTGGGATTATAGGCATGAGCCACCACACCAGGCCCCTCATAGTATTTTTAATAAACAGAACTACTTTATTTGGTTGAATTTATGAATTCTTTTCTTTAAGGATTTCTGGAGTTGTTTGGTTTGTATTTATTTATCAAATGCTTCATCTGTTCACTTTGATTAAAAAAAGATACTTTCCAATGTTATCTTTTAAAAGTCACATAGTTTTGTATTTCACATTTCCATCTTTAATCTATGGAATCAATTTTATGTATGCTTTAAGGTAGGAATCCAATTTATTTTCTTCTATGAGGATAAGTAATTATTCCGAGAATATTTATTTAAAAATGCCTCTTTCTGGGCGTTGCCTGTGATTCAGTGAGTAGGGCGCCGGCACCATATACCGAGGATGGTGGGTTCCAATCCAGACCCAGCTGAACTGCAACAACAACAACAACAACAACAAAATAGCCGAACATTGTGGCGGGCGCCTGTAGTCCCAATTACTCGGGAGGCTGAGACAAGAGAATCACCTAAACCAGGAGATGGAGGTTGCTGTGAGCTGTGAAGCCATGGCATTCTGCCAAGGGTGACAAAGTGAGACTCTGTCTTTAAAAAAAAAAAAATGCCTCTTTCCTCACTGTTCTGCAATGACAATTCATAAATTGACTTTTCATAGTTTTTGGTCTGTTTCTAAGACCATTTTTTATTGTTTCATTGATCAGTTTATTCCTGTCTCAATACCACACTGTGTTATTAGTAACTGTTAATGCTGCATAACAAGTTGACTTGTTTTCCTCACTTCCGACTTTTTCTCAATAGGAGCCTTGGTTACTGTTCTTTGTTACTCTTCTATATAAATTTTGAAATTAACTTGTCAAGTTCACCCAAAAAGCTGTGGAGATTTTGATTGAAATTTTACAGAACCATAAATCATTCAGGAGATAACTGACATCTTCAAAATATTGGGTCTTCCATTCCATGAACACAATTTTCCTTTTATTTGAGTTTTAATGGATTTACAATGTCTTTAAATATTGCCTCTGCCCAATTCTTTCCCTCCTTATTTGGAATCTCTGATATAGATTTTTTTTCCCTCTTCTCTCTTTTTCTTAACATTTTCGTAATTTCTTCAGATGTGCTCTGTTGTTTTTAATTTTCTTTTCTACTGCCTTTTTATTTTTGCTGTTATATACATTTGTTATTGAATTTTAATTATAGCTGATCTTATTAAACTTTACCTTTATTCTTTTAAAAGTGGTTTATTTACATATAGTCTCTGGCTCTTTACTTTTAGACCCATCTCTTATTTCTTTAAAGACCTTAAGTCTAATTAATTTATGTTCTAGTTATGATCATTCTAGTTTTCTAGAGCTTTTTGCTGGTTTAAACTCATTGGTTCTTTTTTATCTTTCTGTGTTTGTGATTTCTGATAGAGATTTTATATATCTGGGTAGTTCTTTGGAATTCTTGGGTTGAAAATTGGTTTCTGTAGAAAGGATTTGTATTTGTTTCTTAGGCATTTGGGGAAACTTATCAACCTGTAACTACTTTATACTTAATATTTGGACTGAAAATTTTTAGCTAGCCTGGGGAGCAAAGCTATGTAAAGGCAGCATGTAGTCAGACTTCTTGGACTTTTTTTTTTTCATTAAAGATCTTTTTTTATAGTCCTAAAAGTGAGTGGAGTTTCTGAGATTTGGTTCTTTTTTTCCCTGAGGTCAATTTGAACAATATCCCAGACATGTTTGTATCTGAATGCATCCTAGCTGCATCCTCTCTCCCTGACACACACTTCTGTGACTCCCAGTGATCACTGTGCCCATAAAAGTGAGAGGCTCGAAAGGTTTAAGCTTCATTAATTTCGTGATATATCCACCTCTGCCTAAGAGTGGGTGTTCATCGTTTTATCACATCAAGTACACTGGAGGTTCACAAACAAATATTTTTTATTATATAAGGTAGTTTATAGTCTCATATATCCTGTACAATGTTATCTCCTCTCTTTTACTGTTGAGGGGAAGATGGCTTGGAGCAGGTAAGTGACCTGCTCTGAGTCATGAAGTTAATAAGTCTGAATCAGGTTTTTGTCCAGTCCACTTTCCACTTTTGAACAATACCCTCTGTTTAATGATAGGTGATGATAATAGGTGCCTTTTAAAAACCTGTACTGTTTTCTTAGGAAAAGGTATCTTTAATATTCTTATTTAATTGCATCTTCACAACAGTCCCATGTGGAAATTGAAGCTAAGAGACATTAAGGAATAGAGCATAAATTTAGTAAGAGAACTAAATTTCCTCTCTAAGCCACTTTAAATCCTGTGCCTCTCACCTCCTCATAAAAGCTTTCCCTAATCAATGTAATTTCCATCCCAACCGTATATTCCCATTGTTTACTTCATGGTGTTTGTATCTATTAGCAATGATTCATGTTTGTTTACTTTTTTATCATCCTTTTTTCCCTTGGGATCATGACCTCAACCAGAAGAGGGACTGTGTGTGTTTCATTTACTTCTATGCAGGCAGCAATGAGTTTGAGCCTGGAACGTAGTAGGTACTGAGTTAAACTGTAGTGTGATTCCGAAACCCATTTCCTGGTTGCTAAATATACTGACTGAACTTTCCTACCATCTTAGACTTATAGCCAAATCCCAAAGTTGAACGAGATATCTCTGTCTATCTTTAGGTGAAATTTGTTTAAAATAAGGTTATTATGGTACTTCAGTATACTACCCAGTCTTTGATGGTAAACATTGGTGTGAAACCTAGCATTTTGTTTTACTAGAAACTAAAGGCCAAATCTGGCATTACCCCTTGGTGATCTGCCTAGTATTTCATTTATGTGGCCATTCTAATGCATTTAGAGAACAAAGAAAGGGAAATACAGTATGTCAAGCAAAGAAGGGACTCCAGTGGTTTATATCTTTGGCTATAAAGGCCTTATAAGGGAGCACTAATGAATTGTGTCATAAATAGAACTTGGTCCTGATAATATAATGGGATAGTAAATAGCACCCTTCTTGAAAAAGAAAATTATTTTTGAATGTTGGCTAATTTGTGTGGTAATTCTCCTATTGGAATTAGCATGGATCTGAGTTTTAATAGAATAACACGCTTGGGGCATAGTAGGAATGCAATAACTGTTAGTTAAAAAAATAGATAAGTTTCAAAATGGTCTTGTGGGTGCTTAAGCAAAGGCATTTATAAACATATTATATTTTTGCTTCTGACTCCCCTTCAGGGTTATTTGTTTATTTTATTGCATGTTCCATATTTAATTTCATGATCACATTGATTATCAGAGAAATAAGAAACAAGTTATGTTCATGGATATTGACCTCTGTTGTTTAATAATAGCTATCATTTAAAAGAATTTACTCTTTCCCTAGAAATTTACATGCTTTATTCTTTTTCATTTATAATTTTTGTTGAAGTATACTTAAATTCAATGTATAATGAGTTTTGACAAATATATACAACTGTGTAACTCATACTTTCATCAAGATATAAAACATTTTCATTAACCCAGAAAGTTGAATTAACTTGTGTGACTCCCCTCCCTACAGACCACTGTTCTAGTGTCTATTACAATAAACTACTTTTGTCTGTACTAGGACTATATATATATACACATACACAATATATTATTTTCTGTGTCCCATTTATTTCACTTAGAATGTTTCTGAGAGTCAGTCATGTTGTTGGAAGTATCTGCAGTTCATTCTTTTTTATCCTGAGTAGTGTTGCATTGTATGAATATAGCATAGTTTCTTTTATCCTATCTCCTCTTGACAGACATTTGAATTGTTTGCTTTTTCTTTATTTTTATTTTCTAATGTGAATAAAACTTCTATTAATATTCATGTACAAATTTTCATATCTTTTGTATAAATACCTAGTAGTAGAATTGCTGGGTCAAATTGCTATTTTATATTTAACTGTATTAGAACCTGTCAAATAGCTATGAAGTGATTTACTATTTTAACTTCTACCAACAATGTATGAGAGTTCTGGTTGTTCCCTATTCTTGCCAACATTTAGTATTTCCTATCTTTTTGCTTCTAGTGATGTGAAATCAAATTTCACTGTGGATTTGCTTTATGTTTTCCTAATGACTAAGATATTGAGCTTTTTTTCCCCCCGGGTCTGTTGGGCAGATGTATATATCTTCCTTTTGTGAACTGTTCTCATAGAAGTTCTTTAATCTTCATTTTTGACAGATAGTTGTGCTGGATGTAGAATTCTTGGTTGACAGTTTTTGTTTTTTTCCTCAGCACTTTTAATATGTCATCTTACTGCCTTCCTCCTAGTCTCCATGTTTTTTGATCAGAGCCTAGCTGTTAATCTTATTGAGAATCCCTTGTATATGATGATTCATTCTCTTGCTGCTTTCAAGATTTTCTCTTTATCTTTGGCTTTTGACAGTTTGACTATGTTTCTGGATGAGGAGTTCTTTGAGTTTATATTATGTGAAGTTTTTTAAGCTTCTTAAGTGTGTAGATGAGGAGTTCTTTGAGTTTATATTATGTGAAGTGTTTTAAGCTTGTAAAATGTGTAGACAAATGCTTTCACTTTTCATTCAGATTGGGATTTTTTTTTATTCCTTCAAATATCATTTTCTTCTCCTTTCTTTATCTCTCTGCCTTTTCGATAGCCATTATAAATCTCCTGATGTGCATAATGGTATCCTACAGGTCTTTGAGGATCTGCTTCTTTTTTTTCTCATTATTTTTTCTTTCTATTTCTCAAACTGAGCAATTTCAATTGACCTGTCTTCAAGTTCACTGATGCTATTGACTATAAGTTTAAATCTGCTGTCAAATGAATTTTTACTTCAGTATAGTATAGTTATAGTACTTTCAATTTCAGAATTTCTATCTGGATACTTTTAAATATTTTCTATATCTTTAATGATATCTCTTTTTGGTGAGACATTGTTCTCATAGTATCCTTTAATTCTTGAAACATTTTTAATATAGATAGATGATTTTTTTTAATAATGTGTGATCTTCCTCAGGGACAGTTTTTGTTGATTACTTCTTTTTCTGTGTATGGCACACACTTTCTTGTTGAATGGATGTCTCCTAAAATTGTGTTTAAAAAAGAACATTTTACCTAATATAATGGTACAATTCTGAACATAAAGATTTTCCTCACCTCTCCCCAGTTGTTGATGCTGCTGTTATTGTTGTTTGTAGACTACTTCTATAAAGTCTTTCTTTTATGTTGTGTGTGGTTACTAAAGTCTCTGTTTGGTGAGCTTAGTGATCACTTAATGATCTAATATTAGACAGAGATTTCCTTAAATACCTGGGTTCAGTAAATCTCTCAACTTTGCCATGGAGCTCTGTGTGAATGGTGGGGGAATGTCTCTAACACTCGGGCAGGTGGTTTACAAGTTTGTCTTAGCTTCTACTTGCTGCTGTGTAAAGACTTTGTGTTACCCAGAGGTGAGACTTTAAGGTCTTCTCAGATTTGGGGAGCGGGGGTAAAGTGTACAGACTTGCGCATGTGTGTGTTTTTCTAAATTTCTAGGAATATATCAGACCTTTTCAGAGTACTATATGGATAGCTTATTGTTCAACTTTTCCTTTTAAGTTTTTTGCATAGCCTCTTATTTGGCCCAATTGTTTTCATCATCTCAGACAACTACAGTATTAAAAATTCACGACTGATTGTTTTCAACAAATACCACTAGGAAAATGCTGTTAGTGCTGAATGGTGACTGAGTCAGGTCAAATAAAAGCAAGCTATAAAATGGGGGGTTTCAGGGAATGTCAGACATATCAAATTAAGACAATCATCTGAGAATAGTGTTTTGGGACACTCCAAATATTTTTTGCCCTCTCAAGCAGCTGCAGGTTTTTGCTGTGATTTGAGCTGCTGTTGTTTTTAGTGCTACTGTAGATCCGGGAGAAATAGGTGGGGATTGAGACACTTCAAATGCCACAAAAATCATAATTCTTACTGAGGTTTAGTCATTTTTCTTGACCAAATACTTCTTGAAAAATAATTAAGAGAATTCTGAAAAAATGATTTTACCAGTTTTTGCAAGTGTTTTCATTTCTTTTATGGAGGAGCAGCTGGTTAGGGGATGTGGTTCTAACCTTCCTACTGCAGGGACAGAAATAGAAAGGAAGGACAGAGTAAGTACAATTATCACTTGATACTTTTACTTGTTTTGACAAATAGAATGGTCTAATTTTGATATAGTCCAATTTATGCATTTTATGGTGTTATTTTCGATATACTGTCTAAAAAATATTGTATACTCCAAAATCATGGAGTTTTTTTTTTTAACTTAGGTTTCTATCTGTAATGCCTCTTAAAATATTATTTGTATATGATGTGGGATGGGGGTCAAGGTTAATTTTTTCCCATAAGTATGTCCAGTTTTCTTTTTTAACAACTTTTCTTGAAAAGAAATCTTCTTTCCATTGAATTTGCAGTGCCTCTTTTGAAGCTGTACATGTGCATGTATGGGGTTATTTCTGAATTTCTATGTTTTTCAATTGCCCTACTTTTTATTTTCTTTAATATCACATGTTCTGGATTTTTTTCTCTTTATGATAAATGTTGTTATAGGGGAGTGAAAGTCCCATTTTCCTTCCTTTTCAAGACTATTTTTTGTCTTCTGCATTTCTATATACATTTTAAGATCAGCTGGGTTTTGATAGTGGTTGCGTTAATTCTTGGTATCATCTTTGGAAGATTTGATATCTTAACAGTATTGAGTTTTCAATACACAAATATGATACCTTTACTATGTCTTTATGTCAGTAATGTTTTATAGTTTTAAATGTAGATCATACACGTATTTTGTTAGATTTATCTTTTAATAATTCATGATTTTGAGTGCCATGTTAATGATATTTTAAAATTTTTTATTTTTCAATTTGTAGTTGTTTACATAAAGAAATAGAGTTAGAATTTACACATGGCCTTTGTACACTGGGACTGAAAACTCACACACTCATTCTGGTAGATTTTTGTAGAATACTTAAAATTTTATATGATCATGTCATCTGCAAATAGTTTTACTTTTTTCTTCTGAACCATTATGCCTTACTTTTTTCTTTCCTTTTCCTCCCTCTATTAACTACACTGGCTAGAACTTCTAGTACAACATTAGATAGAAATAGAACAGGCAGGTATGGTGGTTCATGACGATAATCCCTGTACTTCAGAATGCTGAAGTGAAAGGATTTCTTAAGGTCAGGAGTTGAAGCTGCAGTGAAGTATGATTGTGCCACTGCACTCCTGTGTGGGTGATATTTCAAGACCATGTCTCAAAACTAAAAAAAAGATACAAGAAAGAAAAGAAAAATAAGTGGTGAAAGCAGACATTCCAGCTGTTTCAACATTGGAGAGAAATTTTTCAATTCTTCTCCGTTGTGTACGATTATGCTTACAGATTTTTCATACATGTCCCTTGTCAGATTGAAGACTTTTTTTTTAGCTATGGAAAGTTTTTACCATTATTCCTTTCTTTGCAGGTAAGCCTGGATGACACATACGAAGTATGAGGATTTGGTTAGTGATGAGTTGGTTGCTAGGAGGCAGGGGAAGTGAAAAGAACAAAAACACCTGCAGGCCAGACAGGATGAAATGGACAAAGGCCACCTAATGGGACACTGCAGAGAGGCTGGGCAGGGTGAAGAGACTGATTTGTATTCCAGGCTCTGCCACAGACTTACTATTTAACCTTAAATATGACACTTTGCCTTTCTACCTAGCACTAAGAGATAAAGTTGAGAGCCAACTTGATCTCCAAGAGAATTTAGTAAAGTTGCAAATGTGATTAAGAGATTTGAAAGATAAGAAATGTGAGAAGAGATTATGAGCCTGGATTTCCTTTGTATGCTAAAAAGAAGGTTGAGATTTTAATTATTTTTATACTAATTCTGGTTCACTGCACCAAGACAACCATTCACTTGCTCTCTAATCTCAGGCTACTTTAACATATATTTTCTCCAGTGCCACATCCTCTTGGGTTTTTTTTTATTTTTTGGCTTTATTGTAAATCTTGTGACAAAGTGGTGCTACGTTTTTTAGCCCTACTTTTCAGTAGTTCTTTTACTAAAGTATCTTCATCTGAATATTGGGGGTGAATTCCGTTTTCTGCCAGTATCCTCCCTTTACAGATATAAGTTGGCAGTGTCTCTTAACATGCATGTTTGCTGTAGGGTCTCTGTGTCACCATTGCCATTATGCCTAAGGTGACTTCAAAGTAGGTAGGTAGGTCTCTGCCTCTAACCACAAGCTTTGCCATTATGTTTATGGTATTCTGGATTGTGGCTTAGGAAAATTATTTTAACCACTTTGCATCTCATTTGACTCCCTTCCTTTGGGTTACTTCACACAGGTTATTCACTTCATAAATCCTTGCTGAGAATGCAGATACCCCCCTCCATGAAGCTGTTTTCAGCTGACAAAACTGTGTTAGGTTAACTATTCAATGATTCCATCAGCTGAGCAAAATTGTGATTGTGACAGCAGAGGTGTCAAGGTGGTAGGAATTTGAAGTAGGTAGGGACAAGTATGCTAGCATAGAAATGTGGTAGAGGTGGGGGGGGGGCTTCTAAAGATAATCTTTTTTATTGATGATTTTGCTTGGAATAGCCCTGCAGAAATTGAAATTCTTTCTCTTAAAATTTCTGTGAAGTCCCAAAGGGCTTTATTTTAAGGTTATTTCTGTTCTCAAGGTAATGCTTTTCCTACATTTGCTCAATTCTGGATTATCTTTTTATCTCAGCAGGCAAAATCTATTCTGTATTCATCGACCTAGATGTAAAATTCAGACCCTTATCCAAGTCTCACATTCATTAAATCACACTTCCTTTAAGGTGAGAAGAGGTAGACTTCCCTGAAGTGCAGGTGGGACATATAGAGGGGTAGGCAGAGGAGGCATTTCTGTTACAGCAACACAACAACTTCCAGTGAGCACTGGACTCTGTTCTTAAATTGTTTATCTACCCTACACCAGGGAATATATCCCCCCCGCCTTCCCAAATTCATGTGTTAAAATCCTAATCTCCAAGGTGATGGTATTTGGAGATGATTTGGAAGGTGCTGAGGTCATGGACAGGATTAGTGCCCATATGAAAGAGGTCCAGGGGAGCTTGCTTGCTTCTTCCTCCATGTGGAGACTCAAGGAGAAGATATCTTGTATGAAAGAACAGGAAGCAGGCTTTCACCAGACACCAAATCTGCTGGCATTTTGATCTTGGACTTCCCAACCTCCAGAACTGTGAGCAATAAATGTCTGTTGCTTATTCATACTACCTACTCTATGGTATTTTGTCATAGCAGCCCAAATGGACCAACCAAGACAGCATTTCACTGCTCATTGCAATTGTCACATGCTCTGGCCTTACAGCATTTTGTGAATCTCTCCTTTCCCCTTCTAGGGCCTTCTTTTCTTACCACCCCCGCTCTTCAGAGGGAATGCAGAATGATGGAGACTTTAGAACCATTTAGGCTCCAATCATGGCCTTTTACTGATTAGCTTATATAGTTTATCTAAATTACTTAACCTGTCTAATATCAGTTGATTCATCTGTAAAATGGGTGTAATAAGACGATTCATTTCATAAATTTGATAATGAATATTAAGAGTGTGCTACGGTTTGCTTCCTGCATGTTTTCTTAGAACCAAGGAACTATTTTTCACACAGCTGCTAGGGGTATTGGTTGTATTAGAGTGATAGCTGGGGCCCTCCCAGGCATCATCCTTGCCCTAACAGAGTCTTTGGCACATGGTTCTATTCTCCTTGGGAGCTGCCCATTTTTAAGAACTGGTTGATGTGGATGTTTAAAGTTTTGTTCTTTTACCTCAAATGGAACAATTCTGAAGAATCATTCCAAGCTCCAGAGCTTCTTGGGAGGCCACCTCAGTGGTTTAGTTACCACTATCTCCTTACCTTCCTAAGTCAGCTTTCCTTACTCCCTGACAAGCCCTCTCTAGCAAGCTTCCTACAAACTTCTGTTTGAGTCTCCTCCCAACCTAAGAGAACATAATTAAAAGGATAGCCATTGCCTACTAGGTGCCCAATAAACTGTTGTGATTGTTGCCTGCAGAGTGAGATATTTTATCTCAAGAGATTTTCCAGAATATTCCACACACACACACACACACACACACGTGTATACACACACATGTATACATACATATAAATCTACAGAAGAAATTTTATGTATGTATGTATACATACATATAAATCTACACAAGAAATGTTAATAATGTTTGAACCATGAGTAGTGGGAATAAAATTACTATAAATTTTGACAAGAAAAAATGGTTATTTTGTTTGATTTTGTTGTATTTTGTTTGATTCTAATGAGCCTGCTCCAATAAAAGCAGAATCTTGTTCTTTTGTAATTGACTCTTATCTGATAATCTCAGGTACTGTAATTTTGTTGTCTTTGTATTTTTGGTTATTAATCTAAAATGGATAGAGGTGCTGACAGTTTACATTTCCATAAGGTTAGACGTTAACCTGTGAAAAGCTGATGCATTATGATTTTGTACTACACTTGATCTTAGCCAAAAGGCCGAGAAGCTGTATTATGATTTTGTAAGGTAGTTAATGCCACAGAGGTGAAGATCTATAGAAAGTAAACTACTTTTACATGTAACTTGTCAGTCTTTTAGATATTTCTTTCCTATTATAAATCTCAATTTTTTGAACTCTCAATTTCTTATCTGTGCTTTAAATTTTCATTTGTCTTATCTGCTGGTTGCTGCATTACTGAGTTAAATAAAACTTTGTCATATATGACCATCTATTTGTATGAGAATGATGTTTTGAGCAGTGGCTCTTCCTGAGAATGTGTTACTCTTTAAGCACAATTGCTTTAAGCACAAGGGGAGCATTACACTGGGTAGGCACCCAAAATTTCAAAGGGGCCTTGAAAAAGAGAAGTTAGCCAAACCCTATAAATACTAAACCCAAACTGTGGGTCTAGTTTTGAAGTATGTATATTTGCTAGGATTGCCATAACTAAGTACCACACTGAATGGCTTAAACAACAGGAATTTATTGCCTTATGATTCTGGACTCTAAAAGTTCAAGATCAAGGTATTGGTATGGTTGGTTCCTCCTGAGGCTCATGAAGGAGAATTTGCTCTATACTTCTCCCCTGGCTGCAGAGCTCCACGGTCAGCTCATCTCTGCCTTCATCTTCACAGACCTTTCTCCCTTTGTGTGTGTCCATGTCCAAACTTCCCCTTTTTATAAATACACCAGTCATATTGGACCAGGGACCCGTCCTAGTGCCTTCATTTTAACTTGATTTTCTATAAATGTCTCATCTCTCAATAAGGTCACATTCTTGAGTACTGGTGATTGGAGCTTCAACATCTAGAAACGATTTGGGGGGATACAATTCAGCTCACAAGAGTATGTGATTAGGTTTTCTTCATTCTTAAGGATTACCTTATTCCTCAAACAGTGCCTTAAAGAGAATAATATTATAAACCCCTGAGAGAATCTGAGTTAAATAATCTCATCTTGTTTGAAAGTGAGGTTTATTGCCACATCCCACACCAAGTCCATACCAGCATTGCCTTATGGACGTATTGTAAATTATACTTGACTAGTAAAACCCATATAAAGATGCATTCACAAGTTTTTAGGGGCATTTAGCAGCCAGTCCATTTTTACATATTAAGCAAAAAATTATCTTTTAATGTTGCATTCATTTACATGAATGTAATAAATAATTCCAGTGGCGTTTGGATTGTATTTTTTTAAAAAAAATATTGTTGGTAAACTTGTCGGAGGAGAAAGTGTAGTGTTTCTAGTTTTGTGTTTGGAAGGTAGGTGAGTCCGGGAAGAGTGACGATTCCTTTGACAAATATGGAATTATTTGCTGATTAGAAGAAGAATCTCCTGTTTGAGTAACCTCTTTGAACTGCCCGAAACGTGGTGGAAGCTTGTCAGATGTTTGTTGAATGATCAGAAGTGTCCAGAGATCTTAGACTATTTGAGAGCAATCAGAAAGCACATATTTTTTCAGAGATTTACCACATACCTAGCTTTAACTGATACTCTGGGGGCTGCTAATATGTATGAGAATAATAGCAGCAACTATCTATTGTTATTTAGATGCTCTGTGCCAAGCATCCTGTACACATTTTTCTTACTCTTGCCTGAAGTAGGCATGATTTTATTTTACATATAAGAAAACTGAGGCTAAGTTACCACATAGCTATTTGCTGGTAAGGTAAGTTGAGTTCTTAACTTCTGTACTCTAATACATACTAAGCATGGCTTCTCCAGGGCAATCTTACATTCTTGTTAGAGAGATAGTACATTTATAATTAAGGAAATTAGAAAATTAGTGTAGAAGTTGCTAACTGTGTAGTAAGTCTCATTTGCTGTGTAGATGTGTGCTGTCAGCATTTCATGAAAGTGCGGGATTATAAAATGTAAGTGTGTACATTTCAGACTTGGGTGCTTGGATTCAAATCTCACTCAGACCTCTCTTTATGTGTATGAGCTTGGATGCATAGCCTAAGTGTTCTGTGCTGTAGTTTTAAAAATTTAATACCAGATAGAGGTATCTACTTTATACTGTTGTAAGGGATGCATAAGATACGTAAAATGATTCTGTGGCTTGTGTGTAACTGCTAGAATGTAATTTCACAAAGGCAGCAATTTGTGTTTTTTGTTTTATTCTTGAATGCCACACATGTAGAACAGTTATTGGTTTAGTAAATACATTGTTGACTGAATGAATGTATTTCAATATGTAAATGCCTGGGTTTAGTCACATTAACAACATAATGAGGTAGTCAGATGTTTGTACATCCGTGCGGAACAGTGGTTCACAGCCCAGGATACACATTAGAAATACCTGTGAGTCTTTTAAGTGGACTGATTCTCAAATTCCACTGTGGGCAAGGGTTTAGTACTACTCTTGGAGAACCATTATGAAAATAACATATGTGGAATAATACTGATGTATTTTATTGAAGATTCAAAACCAACAGTGATTTTCTGAATGATGTATGCCCTCAGGAAAGTCATTACATTCTTGAAAAAAGTTTTTTAAATTTCAGGTTAATGTGAGGGTCTGAACAACTAGGCTACGCTGTTTGCATTTGTTAGGTAGAGTTCCTCTTGTAGTGGTGTCCCTCACCCAAGACATGTGCAGTATACCCTTACATTGTGCCCATTAAGTGGGAGCACACCAATTCCCACCCTCTGCCCCCTCCCTCATTCCACCTCCCCCCAACTTGAATTGAATTGAGTTTTTCTCTTATGTGGGCATGTAGTCAAGCATCTACTAGTTTCATATTAGTATTGTGTACATTGGATAACTGCTTTGCCATTCTTGTGATACTTTACTAAGAAGAATGTGTTCCACCTCCATCCAGGTTAATACAAAAGATGTAAAGTCTCCATCTTTTTTAGTGCCTGGATAGTATTCCATAGTGTACATATACCACAGCTTGTTAATCCATTCCTGAGTTGGTGGGAATTTAGGTTGTTTCTACATCTTGGCAATTGTAAATTGAGCTGCAATAAACAATCTAGTGCAAATGTTCTTATGACAAAATGATTTCTTTTCTTTTGGATAGTTGCCTAGAAAATTATCAAAAACTTTGAGTTTATAACATGGAGTAGGACTTGGTCTTGGATAATGATGCAATTTACATAAATCCTTTGGTGGAATATTTGGATTTTGTTCAGAGCTCGGGATGGTTTCTGATTGTGTGGACTGTCCTTAGCATTGTGGGCAGCTTGTCCAGGTCAACCGAAAAACATTGTGGGCTGCTTTACACATAAGTGAAGTCAGTTTTTCCATTACATTATGGAAAAAAACACACCAACACACAGTAATTAAGATCTCTCTGTAGGCACTTGGGACTTGGGGAATTAAACCAAGGTACTGAGGAACTTTTTAGACAGCTTGCTCCTCTGCTAGAACAATGGGATGGAATGAGTTCACTAGTCTCTAATGTGTCAGTGTTTAGGAGATACCTTGGCTAAGGGACCTGCTGATTCTCTAGCAATTTTTCAATCTGCAGAAGGATCCTCATTCTACTTGCATGTGCAAAATCACTCAGCCATGTAGATGGACAGAAAATCGGAGCCACATATACACAGAGTGAGAGTGGGACCAGAGAGAATGGAGAGTAATTTGCAAAATAGAGAACTAAAGGATATGCTGGCTAAATAACAATTTATTTCTGTGTTTTCTCATACATTTTTCAAAAATTCTGTTTATGAAGAGTATATGTTACATATTTACTTTAATACATAAATTATAAAAATATTAACACCATACACTCTTTATAAATGTAGCTGAAAGCCATTCTGATGTTTCTTAGGCTCCTTAATACGGATTCTAGCTCATTTGCATTTATTTTTAAAGAGCTGCTTTGAAGGATTTCTGACTCTCTCAGGAAAGAATATCTCTGAAATGTAAGGCCTGTCATATAATTCAAATTACACTAATCAGATTTCTCAACCCTTGATCTAATCAGCAAGCTGTTTTGCTGGCTTCTTGGTCAAGTTCATTCATTAACTCAGAAAGCATTTATTGAATATATGCTGTGTCTACCCCAGGGCTAGAATATAACAAGATTAGTAGATGAATTGAGCCCTGTCCTTTAGGAGTTTATAGTCTTACTGAATGAAGTGAAGGGAATAATAGAATGCTATTTAAAATGTATGATGCCTTTTATATTCTAAATACATTAGAGGTCTTTCATGTCAGGTAATCGTCATTAACTCTGACTTTGTGTTATTGAAACTACATTACAGGATATTTTCTTTTCATAGCTGTTTCACAGTTAATATCACAGTTCTTTTCAAAGATGCTTTTATGATTGCAGTCAGCCTCCATGAAGTGTTGCTGTGAAATTAATAGAAATAATCCTGGGCATTTCACAGTTTTGCTGACTGTGTGGGTTTAGGAGGATTCTGAGCAGGAGGAAAGAAAGAAAAGTTGAAATCTCAATTTTTTTTTGTTGTTTATCAGAGCAAATAGTAGCATAAAGCCATTGCTCCTTTATTCCCCCTCCAACCACATACCAAGTTCTACCAGACTCTTAAACGTTATCTTCCACCACTAAGATAAATTCAAATAGAAAAGTAACTTACACTAACTTTACTTGAGCTCTGAGATATAATGAAATTACTTTCTTATTTTGAAAGCGAATGTGTACAAATGTATGAGTTATTGGAAAAAGGAATTTTCTCCATGGTTATTTAGAAAAATGGAAAACTGTAATCAGAAAATTACTTCCCACCCCCTAGAGTACCTGAACATTTTTTCCCTATTCTTATGTCTTTTTATTTTTTTCTCAGAGTCTCATTTTGTCACCCTCGGTAGAGTGCAGTAATGTCATAGTTCATAGCAGCCTCCAGCTTTTGGGCTTAGATGATTCTCCTGCCTCAGCCTCCGAGTAGTTGGGACCAGGGATGCCCATTACAATGCCTGGCCATTTTTTTGTTGCAGTTTGGCTGGGGCCAGGTTTGAACCCGCCACCCTTGGTATGTGGGGCCTGTGTCCTACACACTGACTTATGTCTTTTTGTTAAACTCATGTTTAGTTACCACCTGGCAGACCATGTGATGTTTCTTACTGATTTTTTTAAATCATAATTGACATTTATGTATGTAGTTAATATACAATTTTTCTCTATGAATGCTACATAAAACCAACCTTAAATTGTATCCACAATGAGGAATAAATGATCAACAAAAGTCCATACCTGATTGTATTCACAGGTTACAAAAGCGTGTGATTTGACTGTATTTTCATTCAGGGCTAAGTATTTGTATGTTTCTTTACTTCTATGCATAGGCACATAGATCCCTTGCATTCTAATTTGATCATTTGAACAATTTGCCCTTCCTGGATTCTGAATTTGGAAGAGTAATAAGGTTTTGGTGGTCAGAGTATATAAGTTCTGATGAGTGAAACCCATTTGTTCTCTAGTTTCTATGGGTGCCTGACAGTAGAATTTTATTTCCTCCCTTTTAGAAAGATATTTTTTTCCTGACTACAACTGTCTGCCTTAGACTGTTCATAAAAGATAAAAGATTCATGTTTTTTATTTTTTTAATTCATTCAAGATTTCAGAATTTTTCAGCCATTCTAAAAGGTTTGGGCTTTGGGGCACCGTTTTGTATTTTTTATAAGCACACTTATGCTTAGGTTGTGGTGAGAGGTGGGCGATTCTAACTCCGCAGAGGTCTGATTTTCCTATGACAAAAATTATGATTCAGACACACTAAGGAAGTTCCTTGAAAGTGGGAGGAAGGAAATTGCTGGGGATAAAGGATCACTGTGTACAAATCTTACCCTGTTCTTATTTCTTAATGACTTGGAATATACCTTGGGGTAAGGGGCCAAAATTGATGTTGTTAATTATTTGCTTTGGTGAAAGTGAGGAAAAGAATATTGTGCCATCAGTAAAGGCCCCCATACTTGTAATGATTCTTCGGAGGATTATATGAGGCAAATACACTATCTGCTGCCCAGTGGGCGCTTCTGAAAGTAGGCTACCAGCAATCTTGTTACGATCACTTCCAACTGCTGAAGATGCATCTGCTATTTCTGGGAATTCCTGTGTAGGAATATAAGTGACTCCAAAAGAAAAACGGAGATCTAGACACGTGCTGAGCTCTCTGATATACTTGGTGATTGACTAGGGGGTTGCACAATCCTGCATTCTTTACTGGCTTCTACTCAGCCTTTGCTCAGGTTTGGGGACTACTGTTCATCTTGCTCAACTTTACAAATTGCCTGTGTGGGTGGCATTTGCAGAGGGCAACCAGTAGGCTCGTTGGCTCAGGCCTGGTGGGCTTCTGGCTGTCCCTGCTTTCCTCCTCTCCACTCCACTTCTGGGGCTTTGTCCTTCGGTACAGTCAGAAGGTGAAGCAATCTGAGGATCGGGGCCTCTCTGGGGACCCAGTGTGTCTGCAGTCCCAGTTTCAGAGGTTGTAGGTTCTTACTGGAATATTCACGTCATATGACATAAGCTGCAGAAAGACAATTTGAAGGTAAAACAAATAATGAAATTGCTGATGATTTTCTTTAGAGGTCTGCCCACACGTACTTGCTCCCATAGAGCAAACTTGGAAAACCTTTGTCCATGGAAGGGAACACCCTGGGCGTGTGTGTGAGTCCAGGTTCCTGTGCCCCACCCTCCTACTGATTCGGGACTTGGAGCTGCAGCATCACATGACCCTTCTAATTCTAATCCTCTCAAATCACCCTTAGATATTGCTTTAGAGGGAAAGCCCCTCTCAGTTCCAGGGAGCCACTTCATTAGTTCACAAGTCAGCACTCATTTTTAAGCTGGAGACCCTCATCTGACATTTTTGCTGGGGTCCAGAAACTGACCTTTCCTAATTCCTGATGATACTAGAGTTCTCCCTAGGGGCTCCCTGATTTCTTCTTTTTTCTTGCTCTCCATTCTGCTCTGAGTATTCCTCCCTTCCCTTTTTTTGCTTAGTGATATTTGTTTTGCTGAAGTAGCTTCTCTTACGTCTTATCTTCATGGACCAAGGTCAGGGCTGACTATCTCAACCTCTCCTGACTCTCGCTCTCCTTTCTGACCTGACTTTCGTCATATTCCACCCAACAAATTTAACATTTCATGAGTGTGTTTTGGCTTTTTCTTTCTTGCAATTTCATGGCAGATACAAATCAGTCCTTTCCCATTTAGAACTCCAAGCACAAGTAGTCCCGTGCAAGGGTAAAGGAGGGTGTGCTTGTGAGGAGAGAGAAGTAAGCGTGAACTTTCAGCTGTGACCAGTCTGGAGTGTGCTTTGCTGGGAAATGGAGAAATTTCATTAAAAGACCTCAGAGGCTTGCCTTTCTTGCTTTTAGTCTCTGGCAGCGTTACAATTGTCCAAGTATTGTGACTGCCCAAACCCCAGGCCTTTTCCGTAAATAAAGAGACAAGATCTTCCATCCTGCCCTCCACCCGGAATAGGGTTTATATTTTAATTTTAGTCCCTAGTGCAGGATTTCCCCACAGTGTCCCCCTCAACCTCCCTGTCTTTCTACATGTGACCCCTTCTGTTTATACCCTGCTCTTCAGAGAGGCAGATTCTAATACATACGGAAAGGTTTTCAGGTGTAGAAGACGAACTCAGGTGTCGTTTCTATATCACGAGAAATTCTGAGCTCTGCATGAGATTCTGATGCTGGTTTTTCTCTGTGTTTCTGTCTTCTTGCTGCAGGAAAGCAATCTCCCGGGCGGGCCTCCAGCATCTGGCTCCTGCACACCCGCTCAGCCTTCCCGTGGCAAACGGTCCAGCGAAGGAGCCCAGAGCGACTCTGGACTGGAGTGTAGGTGTTGGCTTTTTCATTTAAACCTAACTTCACTTGCCCATTATGCTTCTCTCATTCTCAGGATTCCCATCGCTACAAGACTTGCTTAGTAATTTTCAGTATTGCTTGCTGACCAATCTTCAGATATCTAAGCTGTAGCCCCGTTTCTAAATGATTTCTAAATGCCTATGGGCATAGCTCCTTTATAGGAAGTCAGATGTGTGTCCAAGATTAAAATAAAGACTTTGTGAATCATTTGAAGCACTGTCGCCTGGCTTTGCAGCTGTGAGATTAAAAGGAACCCTGGAAAGCACCCTTTACTGGTTCTGCCAAGTTGAAGATGAATAGACCTTATGCTTAGTCCAACATCATGGACATTAAGTTTGATTTTCTCAGCTCAGACAGAAGTTTTGGGGGGGTCTTCTTTTTTTTTCTTAACAGATAATGACTTCACTTTACATTCCGGGGACTTCATGAGCTCCTGTTGCTTATTACGCTCCCCCTAAGTGCTCTGAGTGTGCACATATAGCCCAAAGGTAGATGGGCCTTGCATCAGTGAGCTGAATTTATTAGCTCATGATAACATTTTAACCAAAATACACCCTCAAAAAGTATTAGCTTAGTTTGAAGATTGCAGTCTGAAATTCTTTAGACAATTAAAACACATATGTTAGGACTCCTCGGTGAGTCAATTCTTGGTCAAAGAACTATCTCTAATTGTAGAATGAAAGCGGTGTCTCTTCTTGCAGCAATGTGGGGGACAGCATCCAGGTACAGCAGGGCCTATCTGAAATTCTGCCAGTCTGTCTTGATGAATCTTGTTTAGCATTTTTAGTTGAGTTTGAATAGCAGAGGTAATCCATATTCTTTTTCCCTGAATCAAAGAGAATGGTGGGGTGCAGGAAACAAGTGGTGTTTTATTTTATTTTGTGTCTTTTGTTTTATAACATATCTTCCTGTGCCCCCAGCACACACTAACGTTCTTATTTTATATTCTGGACATACACTGATGTAAATGCTGCTTACATTTGTGAAGTACGTGGCAAAAGACTGGATGTACTTGATATCCAACTTATTCTTTAATGGAGATATTGTTATACAGAGACTACTCAGATATCATTTGAGCATGTTGGATTAGTGTTCAGGAGCAATACTCCTTTCCTGGATTTTCCCTTTATTCCATGACAGTTATTTAATAAATCTTAATCTTAATAGAGTACATATATATATACCAGTGTTTGAATAATTAAAAATAATTAAATGTATAAAAAATAAATACAAATCAAAGAGGGATGTTCATGGACCAGGCATAATTGTGTATTATGAATCAATAACTTGAAAAAGTTAGTTCAATATTCATGATGTTCTAAACAACCCTCTGATCTAATCTAGCAGGACCCTCTTTGAGATGTGAGATTGTAATGAAGGTTGGTTTAAAGAATTTAGATAGGAGGGTTTATTCAATTGTTTCTTTCCCCCCATGTGAAGTTATTAATGGCCAAGTCACTTAATTTCTTTCCAACTTGACATCCTCAGCTGCAAATGTGGGGATGGTTGCAGTCCCTCCCTCAGGGGACCCTCTGGGTGTTGACAGGATCAAATATGGCAGTAAATGTGAAAGTTCTTTGTGAACTATCCAGACTGCAGGTTTATTTATTCACAAATAAAGTAATTGGTGAGTTCATTAAATGATCATTTTTTGAGTGCCTGCATTGTGGCAGAGTCTGTGTCGTTTCCTTAGGACTCGGAGGTAAAGGTGATAGACTTCTGTCCTCAAGGGGCTTAGAATCCAACAGCTGAAATACAGACTGATGACACCTAGGACAAAGGGGTACAGAGAAAGCTGCTCCACTCCCCTTTGGTGTTGGAAGTATTTAGCAGAAAATGCTTTCAAAAAGATAAGTGCCCTGCTCGAGCCAGAGCTTGGCTAGAAGGTATTACTTTCTGATTCCAGTACAGAAGTATGGACATGAATAGTTCCTCAGGAAGATATTTTTGGGCTAGTGGTGGGAGGCTGCCATACAGAATCAGGGAAGAACACATGGGAACTCAGACTGGGTTCGAGTGTGGAGGTCTTTTATTCCTCCCTTTCCTCTTCTCCTCTTTGGGAACATGCTGACATGGTGGCTATTGAAATTATGGCATGACAGGAAACATACTGGGAATGTTGAACAAGGGAGAATGGAAAGCACATTCTGAAGATACTCTATCTGAAGGCTGATGGGTAAGGAATTATGACATGCTACTCAGAAATAACCACATATTTGTGGACTAATATTCATGTTAGCAGACAGAAACCAAATCTTGACCAACGCTACATCCATTTCTTTATTACAGCCATGTAAAATGTATTTTAGCCAAGAAGAAGAAGCAAATTGTTAAAAAAAATGATAGACTCTCCCCAGTTTACGTCCTCCCTACCTTGACCACCTCCTTCAGTTGACCTAATTTTCAAAGACCACATGTGCACCACATGTGTCTACGTGTGTACGTAACAGCACAGCAGGCCTAGCTCCTTATGCTGACCACCTCCGTATGTTGGCCAGTTTGTTACAGTCCCTTGGGTGGTCAACTGACAGAGGTTCTACTGTATCTTTAGTAACTTTTTTGGGTAAGTCTTTACTTGCTCTTGCTTTACAATTTTTAGCTTTTCCTAATGAATGTGCTTTTGAACAATCTCATTTTTATCACTTTAGTTTGTTCTTCTGTTCAGGAAGCCAAACCCGAAATTTTTTTGCTCTGTTTAAGGTGAAAGAGTATCCTTGAGCTTGATTTGTCTCCACCATTCTCTTTCCCACACCCCTCTGTGAAGCTCCATTTCCCAGCTCAACCCACTCTTCTGGACTCAGCATGTAGAAATGATTAAACTTTACTAATTTAGGATTCTGTGTGTTGAGCACCTATCAGGCTCAGAGCCTCCGAAGAGTCTCATAAATAAGGAGGAAGGTGGCAATAATTAAAAAATAAAAGAACTCTGGTTTCTTGCCTTTGATGAGATAAGGGTGTCCAATGTGCTAAGCTGCGCTTCTGATGGCCTTTTACCACAGTGGCAGAACAGAGGCTCAGCAGGAATGGCCAGGGTTTCCTCCTTCCCTTTCCCACCTACTTGACTTTGGGGAAGAAATTCACTTTTCTTGGTAACTCTTTGGCTTAGGGGATTAGTAGGGGTCTTCTCAAAGGCCTCTAGTACTATGACCGTCTGTCTTATGTCTCTCTACGTCCTTGGTTCACCTGTGGGAAAACAGATACAAAAGCTGTTCTCAGAATGTCTGAAGTTGCCAGGTAGGTCAGAGTCAACCTGGAATTAGGATCTTAGTCTGCAGGTATCACCTTATTGTGGAATCATGAAAGGGCCCTGCTGTGAGTCTAGCCTACATGCCAAAGTCATCTGAAGGGGTGCAGTCATTATATTTCCTAAATATCCTTTTGTAAGGGGCTTTGAGGAAGGATCTGCTTATTGGATGCCTGAGATACAGGTGGGCCCTGATTTAGTGAGCCTGGACTGTAGGCACTGTACATCTGGGCCAGGAGCAGCCTATTGTGGTAGTTCTTTTTTTCCTTTTGTCTTAATTTTTATTTTTAGTTATTATGGATATGTAGTAGTGGTATATATTTATAAGATATGCGTTATTTTTGATACAGGCATATAATGTGTATTGATCAAGTCAGGGTCACTGGAGTATCCATCATCGAGAGTATTTATCATTTCTTTGTGTTAGGAGCTTTCCAGTTCTACTCTTTTAGTTATTTTATAGTATACTCTAACTTATTGTTGACAGTAGTCACTTTGCTGCACTATCAAATATTGTACTTTGTTGCACTATCAAATATTGTTCATTTTATCTAACTATCTAACTATAACTTTGTACCCCTTAACCATCCCCATGTTATCCCCCCACCCCAACTACTCTTTCTCAGCCCTGATTGCCATCGTTTTACTCTCTGTCTCCACAAGATCAATTATTTTCATTATTTAGCTCTAACACATGAGTGAGAACATGTGAGATTTATCATTCTGTGTTTCTATGCTTGACTTATTTCACTTAACATAATGTTCTCCAGTTCCATTTATGTTGTGGCAAATGGCAGGATTTTATTATTCTTTATAGTTATATAATACACCATTGTGTATTATATATATGTGTCACAATTTT
>CAUYON010118599.1:0-35362 GCA_963573935.1 Arctocebus calabarensis
TTTAATAATTTTATTGAATCATAATTATGTACATTGGTGCAATCACAGGGCACGATTCATATACATTCAGAAATATTTTGATCGTACTGTTACAGATAGCCTTCATGGCATTTCCTTGATAACTATATAAAGACATTAATACTCTACCTTTAATAAGTTTCACCAGTACCCTGCTAAGATCACCATAGGTGTGATCTGAGGTTCTCATTTTCATCTAGTGCCAACTGCAGTTATTGTACAGATGGCACAAGGTCAAGGCTGTGGTTCTGCCTGGTGGGTGTCCATGACCCACAGGTGTGGCCTAGTGCTGGAGCTTCATTTGCACACTAGCTTCTGGCAAAAGAGTTCCCACAGGAACATCCCATACATTTGGAAGCATTTATGATTACCATGGGAATATTTTAAGATCATATGTTGGCCTTTATCACAGTGGTAGTTGACTTAAGTACCTCTTTTTACAGATTTTAACCTACATTTTGACTGAGTTGTATTCCTTTTGTAGGGCACCAAATTTATTAGTACATGGTATCTCACATTTCTTTAGTTGGGAATGTAAGAAAAAATTGTTCAGGACTTTGGAAAGATCAAGAAGGTTACTGAGTATCCATCATCCTTCTGATGAAGTGCTGGGTGCCACCTAGTAAACCTCTGACATTAACGTGATTCTTTGGGGATTCTGTTGCTAGGCAGTTTGTTTTTGTTACAAGGCGGGAAGGGAGGCAAAACCAGCCCTGTCTTCTCTAAGTCATCTGATGAAACATTTCCTCAGAGGCTTTGAGTTGCAGAGCTAGGACACTCCAAAAAAGGGCTAGACTCTGTGCCCTGCCTTCATTGTCTGGACTCCCTACCCCAAAGTTATCAACTGTGATGCCTGAATATTCCAAACCAAGACTGTTTTGAACAAAATAGTAGATCATGTAGGGTACAGGCTTAGAACCAGACATTCTGCAGATGAGAGATACATTCACTTTAGAATTTTATTTCCTCCCCTTCTCTTCTCACCCCTTCTCTCCTCTCCTTTCTTCTCCCCTCCCCTCCTCTTCTTTCCTTTTCGAACTTTCACAACCAAATGACTCTTCATGTTTTCATGTTTCTAGATATAGAGAAGGCACTAAACAAAGATTTTCAAAGCATATAATTCTATGATTGTTTATTGCTCACTGTTAATAACAGTTTGGTATTTCTCTTGTTTTTGCAACTTTTACCCATGTTTAAAGATAATTTTCAATAAGGTAAAATCGTGACCCTTATAACAAATAGAAAATGAACATGTGTCAAAGTTTTTATTTTAACCCAGTAAGTAATACAGGAGCCAGGAAGATTCAAAGAAGACTGAAAAACAGACATTGATAGGTTACTAGGAATGCTGAAGTGAATTTGCTAGAAGTGCAAGGTGTACTCAAAATACAGAGTAAAAACATCAAGTTTGATATCACCTTAAAATAACCAGTAACTTTGATACATCACTGCCATGAATTCTGTTATCAGGAAACTTTCTGCTATAAATTTTTCTAGTTCCCTGCTCAGATATAGTGGCTCATACCTATAATTCTAGTACTCTGGGAGACCAAGGAGGGAAGATTCCTTGAGCTCAAGAGTTCAAGACCAGTCTAAGCAGCGCAAGACCCCATCTCTACTAAAACTAGAAAAAGTAGCTGGGCATTGTAGCATTCACTTGTAGTTTCAGCTACTCAGGAGGCTGAGTCAGGAGGATCGCTTGAGCCCAGGAGTTCGAGGTTGCTATGAGCTAGGCTGATGCCACGGCACTCTATCCTGGGTGACAGAATGAGACTGTCTCAAAAAAATAAAATAATTTTTTTTCTAGTTTCCCTCTCATTCTTTAAGTATGACTTCACAGATGGAAGTGTATACAAATGAGCTCCTCAGCAACAGGGTCCTAGGTTTTATTTATGCACACTGAGGTATAATGATTTTTGCCTTTCTTCCTTTGTTCAAAGACAGGAGAAAGGAAATTGAGGGAGTTGGGGAACTTTTTCTCCAAAAAAAGTGGCCTCTTTTTACCAAAGAGATTTCCCCTGTAGCAAAGTTTCTGCTATAGCTAGTTCATGCCCTTCTGTTCTCTTTCCTCTGCGATTCTATTTCATGGGTCCAAATTGGTTAAATGAGCCCATTACAGGCTTGGCTAGAATGAATGTAAGTGTATTTTGAAGGCATTTGACAAAATTCCTGGATTCCCAAGGTGAGGTGTATGATTGTGTAGTCTTATCCATCCCATGGCTGCTGAGTGATGTGATAAAACTTGAAATATTTCTGCATAACCCCAGATTCACTCTCAACTTCACCGTCATAGCACTACTTAGCCTTAGATTGAACTCATTTTTTCCTGTGGCTATTGCTTATGTAAACATCTCACAGTAAGTCATTTTACTAACATAGACATTCTGCTTACTTGTATTTTAAGTCTTTATTTAGCATAATTCCAACATATTCCCTACAGAAGATGTCTATAGAATTTTGGACACTCTTTTGAGTATTGACATTCGGAATTTCGAATTAGAGCTCAGGGTTGTGTTGGAATGCCTTAATAGTTTTCTATCTCAGTTCTTCAGAAAATGGTATTCTCAGAAAGAAATTATGGAATTCCTATTACAATATTATATTTGGAAGGTGCCTAAGAGTATAAGCTGTTACCAGAGTTTCTAATTTGGAGAAAACCAATGTTCTATGTTCTACTGATTGTGCATAACTGCAACAAGCAAGGATATTTCACCCACGGTAGAGCCTGTTTATCTTCTTTTATATCGTATTCATCTATTCCACTATTTAAGGTTCTCCGTCGGCTGACTCCCTTGTTAATTAGCACTTGTTAAATGGCAGCTCTTCTTTTGGGACTCCTGTGTCTTCTTTTCTCCTTACCATGCCTTCTCTTCAGCATATGTCTCTTTTTTCCCAGACATTTCCCGTTTTTATCTCCCCTGCTTTCTGATCATATCTTTCCTTGGCGTTTACATAATCATAGTACTTACACTTGTTGGTAAATTGATTGATAACTTCTTCTCAAGTTGTTTAATTACATGTACAGTGGGTTTCTTTGCTCACCCCTAAAAAGAATATATTTTTTAGTATATCTTCACAGTGCCTAGTTGAGATTTGATTTACAAAGCGACAGACTCAAGCAAGACAGACTTATTTGAAAAAAAAACCTGCTGGTTTGTAGCTGTATGTTTAACCACTGGTTAGTAAGTAGAAGTGGGCAGGCTAGTAAAAAGATATAGCAGAAAATGGGTTTGTCTTTGAGAATATAGTGGCAGTATGTAAGTCATGATTATCATAGGCTCTAAGATTACTGGAATTTTGCATCATGGCTCCTTGGAGATGTTACTTAATATCACCTTGAAGAGGTTATTTAATGTCTGTGTGCCTGAGTTTTTCCATGTGGGGAATGGCTATGATAATGGTACATAGCTCATTAGGTTGTGGGGTGATTGAATGAATTAATACATTCAAAGTGTTTAGAACAGTAAGAACTCAGCAGAGAGCAGTGATTTACATGGTAGTGTTTATTGTTCCTAAATTGCTTAACATTCTGCCTAGCTTAAGAAGGTCCTCTCTAAATGATATATAGTAGCTGTCATTATCGTTATCAATAGTATTTACATCGCAAACCCTTCATCCATTTCAAGTCCCAAATCATACTATTCCCTCTCCTCTTTTCTCTGTTTTGACATTTAACATATACTATCTCTGGCTTGTTTTTTAAATGCATTTTTCATGTTGAATTAGTGAATGAATGATCAAACATTAAGTGTTTGTCTACAGCCTTTTATATGCCAGGCACAATTCTGGATGTTAAGGATATAATATTAAACAAGACAGATACAGTCTTTATAGGGTATATACAATTTGCTATATCATTACAATTGTGGTGGAGGTATTAGGTTCTGTGCATGTGTGATGGCCACAGCTCATTCTAGGTGGTCTGAGAAAGTCTTCTAACTGATTTCAAAATGAGACCCAAAGAAGGAGTTATAAGACAATCTTGCTTATATTTGAAGGATAAAAGTATCTATAGGAAGATCCTGATGTAGGACAATGCTCAGATTCAAAAGGTAAGGCCAATCATTTTTTTTTTTTTTTGGCCAGTCTTACTGCAATGTAAAGATAGTAACAGGAGACACAACAGTGAATGATTACATCGTTTGGATTTTGAGGTACTTGACCAGGTTTTGAATTTTCTCTGAAGAACAATGAGAAGCCAATTATCCATATTTTTTTCCATTCTGCCTCTTATATATAGATAGGTTTGATAAGTATAGCTATAGGATTGTGGCGTTTGAAGCTGCAGTGTACACAGTGATGGCTAAATTGAGGCTGGACCTAGGGTTATAGCAATGGAAGTGGAAAGATAAATTTGAGCTCTAGTTCGCTAGAAAAACTGGTACAGTTAGGTGATTGACTAGTTCGGAGGTCAAGGAGGGGAAGTAAAATCAAGTGTCATACACGAGCTATTCTAATACCTGGCACATATAAACTGACTGATGATGCTACCCCTTTTTTCAATGTGGTAAACAGTGAACTTAGCATGGTGGCTCACCCCTATAATCCCAAGCACTTTGGGAGGCCAAGGAGGGAGAATTATTTGAGGCCAGGAGTTGGAGACTAGCCTGAACAACATAGCAAGACCCTGTCCCCACCAAAATAACAAATTCAGCCATTAAAAAAATGAATGACCCAATATGGTAAGCACTGCCAGAGTAGATTTGGGAGGAGAATTAAGGATTTCTGAACATTTTAAAATTGAGGCACCCATGAGCCATTCTAATAAACCTTTTGAAATGTCAGTAAGCCTAGAATATTGGCATGAGATTAATGCATGGATTTAGGACGATTTGACACATAGATATAAATATACAGAATTGCCCAGAGAATAATAAGAAAGAAGAGTCTATAGGCCAAGGCATGGGGAGCCAGTGGCCAAGCAAACTATAAAAATTACTTCCCAGACTGTTGGAGGAAAATCGGGCAAATGTGATATACAAATTAATAGCAGAGAGCGCTTTGCAACACAAAAGCTGACTTTGCTGCTTCAAGGTCAAATAAGATGAAGACTAAAACCTGTCCAATGGACAGTTTAGCTACACAGGTTATAGTGACCTTAGAGCAGTTTTTGTGGAATGAAGGAATCATTGGTGGTGGGAATGTGTGAAAGCTTGATGCCTTCCTGGCTGGGCTATCAGCAGAAACTGTGTCTTACTTGTCTAGACCTATGGTTTTAGGAGTTTCCTAACAATAGGAAATGCATAAATGTCCATAATGATGGTGCCTGTGTAGTGCTGAATGAGTGAAAAGTCTTGAGAGCATCCATAATTACATATGCACTGATTAAGAAAGAAATAACGATATTGTGAGGTCCTTCAGTAAACAAGCTAACTTCTCTTATCAAAACTCACTCTGTCTCTAGTTCTCCACTGTCATTCATAAACTCTGTGGTATGTGGTTTTCCACTGATAGACCAGATCACGAGAGTCACCATTCTAGAATCCCAGTACAGTATCTGTGTGTAGTTATATCATATCAAAATTGTAAAGCTACTGGGCAAGGGTAGGGCTAATTCTATATTTTCCTTAAGAAGAATTAAAATTCTCTAATGTACTACATCTTTAACTACTTTGAAGATATTTTTCTGTAAGAGTAGTTTTATTGTTGTTTAAGTCTGTTATCGCATACTTTTTACATATGCATGCAATTCTGGGTATTCTTTATCAAATTCGTTGCTGAGTCTGACTCTAGGGCTTTTTTACATTATCACATCATACTGACTTGTGTTTTTTGTTTGTCTATTTTCTGCCTATTTCCCACACTGTTTGGCTCTGAATGATAATCTGCATTAAACTTTTATTCCTTAGCAAAGAGCTACTTAGTTGATGTCATCAGGCCCACAAAAGACCATGCTTAAATCTGTTTTTGATGGAATCATGGAGCGAATTGCACAGGCAGTTCCAGATCACGATGTTTTCCGTGTCAATTTATAGACATTTATTAGCACATCAATAATACTTATTTGTCTCAAAATATATAGAACAATTATAAAGAACAGATTCACTGTGGAGAATGGTGAGTGCTAGCATTAACAAGCTGAAGGGACCTTCCATAATTTGTACAAGTTTATCTGGGCAAAGATGAATCAGGCTTGCCTTTTAATATGGACTATAGAAATGGCCCCTGAAAGTATAATCATATTAAATGTTATTTTATTTATTTATTTATTTTTGTTTTGAGATATGTTGCCCACACTGGTCTTAAGTGATCCTTCAAAGTAGCTGGGGTTACAGGCCTACCCCACCATACCCTGCCTTATTTTTTTCTTTGAAAAACAGAAGCTTATATATATTTTTTTCTTTATAAAAATTTTCTGTTAATGTTTGTTTTTAAATACATCAAATTTGAATGAGTGGAAACAAATCACATGCTGCTATCACCAGAAATTTTTCTATGCTAATACTTTTATTTATCAGAATATGTGTGTTGGGGAGATTGTTTTGTGAGTCATTGGTTGGTTTTATAGTCAGGTTATAAGTGTAAATGAACTGTCCTTTTTTTTTTTTTTAAGAGTTTTAAGCTTTTTTTCTGGAAATGAACCTTCTATGTGTTATTAACTATAAAATCAGTGCCTAGAACAGTGTCTGACACAAAGTAGAGTTTAGCAGATATTCTTAGATGAATAAATGCTGTAAATTGCCTTACTATGGTTGGTTTAAACGGCTTCCTGTTATTGGATATCAAGCTTGTTTGTATTGTTTTTTCCTATCATAAACATTTGTTCATTTGTTCCTTTTGCTAAATCATAGTCTGTGATTATTTTCTCACAACATATCCATAAAGTAAAAATCTAAGCCAAAGAATAGCATAGATCTCTTAACAAGATTCTGTGAATCTACATTGAGTAAAATGATTGACTTTTTAATTTGATACTCCTTGTTCTTCAGAACACTGACCACCTTTCTTTCTAATTACTAATAAATTTGTACCATAATTATTGCCTTTCTTCTTCAAACTTTCTCTTCCAAATTGTACTGATATCTAATTTTATTAACTCTTTAAAATATAGGGCTCTAAAAAGACTAATTAGATGTAATAAAAAAGCTTTTACTTACTTAAGGTTTATTGGAGCTACACTGATTGTCTGCATCCAAAAATGAATGTGTAAGTACTTCTAGGGCATGTCGAAACTATTTAGCCATTTAATACTTACCAACTTTTATTTTGATCTTAAAACAGTTTCGTATTATATGTTATTTACTGACATTTTTCCTTGTCCTTTTCTGAAGTTGCGTTCTTGTCTTGGATGGGACACAGTTTAGCATGACATCAATTTCCTTGCCCCTGAGTATTTGATTTGCCCATGAAATGAAACTTGTGCTTCATCAGATGTCTTTTAAATTCTTTACTCTGCCCATTTTATTTTAATTATCTCTCAAGCTCTTTTCTGATTCTATAATAAATTCTTACCTATAGAAACTTTCAAGTGATAAAAATTGATCTAAAACTTAATAAAGAAAAAATAGTATTTCAAGTCTGTAAAGTTATTTTTTAACCCTAGCCCGGTAATTGATATTTAAAGTTACAGATGATGGTTGATATGCTATATTCAGTAATCACAATGCCACACACCACGTATAAGTTATGATTTTTAGACTAGTCTCGTGTCTCAATTCTGAAAATGTCTAAGACGTTTATTGTGGTATTCCTATAAAAATTCATTATCTTTTGACTTTGGGGTAAGTGACAGTAGAGTTGTCAAAAATCCAAATACATTCCCATTGGTTGTGTTTATCCTTACCAGTTCAAAGTAGAAGTGCTACCTTTGACTGTTTTCTTATCAATTTGTGGCTTATTTGATATATATGGTTTGTTTGCAATTTGAATAAAATACCTGATTTTAGAGAATATTTTACCTGAAAATAATTGGAAAATATGTGTTAAGCTCTCTTGTAAATAATTTTCTTCTGACAGGTTGATATTTCTGAATCATTATGTCATATACACATATTTTTTAGTACATACAATTAGGTTTCACACTCAAATAAGTTTTCTTCACATCATTATTAAAACATTCAGTTGTATCAAAACTGTAGTGTATTACTCTGCTGATGAATAGTGAAAGGAGTTTATCTGTTGATTCAAAGTACTCATGGGTTATAGTCTTTCTCCAAAATAAAACTATAACAGCAATGTATTTACTTATTTGACCTCAGAGAGATGAGACAGTTTTCCCATGAAATAACAACAAAGGAGAGTAAACCAAAAAAACAGAAGGCACGTCCAGAAAACACAAACAGAGAAAGGCAGCAAAGGGAATTTCTAGGGTCCTGCTGAATGGAAAGCCTACCAAGCCACAGAGGAAGACTGCTCAGCTCTGTTGGAATATGGGAAAGTGGGCAATTTGGGGTAAAATAGGGAGCAGGAAGAGGTGGAAATTACTTAATGGAAACTTCGTAGCCATGAATTATGAGGCTTAATTTTCAGATAATTCTGTGGATTGGCAGTCCTCAGGAGAGACGTCACTTTGCACCTTTGGAACTGTCTTGACATGCATATCTGATCCAAGTTAGAGAAAGAGGATTGATGATAGGAAGGAAGCAAGTTTATGTAGCTGTTACTTTAACTATAAACAGTATATAGGTGGGTCACTACGAAAGTTTTAGACAGACTGTCCATTATTTCACTTCCAAGAAACATAGTTGACAGCATCTTTTCTGATTCATTCGTGCAAGTTCACTTGCTCAGCTTATGGGTGTTGATGGGAGGGCTTCATTTGCTTCCATCCACGTGGATTTTATATTTCTTAATTTTTGTGTATTTTAAAACTTTTATACCCACATACTTACTTCTACCCTTTTTGCATGAGGCGAAGATATACCACCATCTGCACTTTCTATGTCTAATTTGTCTTACAAAAAACAGTACTATAGAATAAGCTAAGGGCATTGTATATCCCGTTGATGACAAAAATGCAGATTTTATCATTAAAAGACAATGACTTGATTTCTAAAGGTTAAATTGAATGGTTTTCACAGAATAATTTTAGCCAGTTAAATATGGGAAACTGAAAGTCATTCAATAATTGATTAATCTGACATTTATTTGAGAATTGGATTTTTTTTATTCACATTAATCCATATCCCATGATTGTGTTTCAAGGTCGAAAGTAAATGTCAGTAGGCATATGTACTTAGTAGAACTTTTTTCTTTGAACAAAACGTGTCCTCTGTATGGCTATTTGAAGATGACCTCGTGCTCTGACGCTTTTCTTTTAGCCACTGTCTGAGAATTGAGACATTCTTGTGCTCCTTTGGAGAACCAATGAGTTTTGTTGTTTTTTTTTCCTATGCTCTTCCAAACCCTTGCTTTCTCATCTAAACTAATTTCTGCTTTAATATTTTAAAGTACTTGAATACAGTGAATAGCTAATTATATCGAAGTAGTTGATCTAAAACATAATAACTGAGTGGTTAATTTTGAACATGTTATTCTCTCTAAGCTACTTACTAACTAGTTTATTAGTGAATTAAAGTTTTCTTGAGTTAAAAAATAAAATATTGCATAGTCTTCATATCTAGGTCATTTCTTACATTGTATATTTTTAAAATCAAGGTATACTTTTTATGCAATATACATCATTTTTTAGCATATAACTTTCTGAGTTTTGACAGGCATGAATTTTAAGAAACACATGTACATGTAACTATCACCACAATCAAGATAATAGGACTGGGCTGGGCACAGTGGCTCATATCTGTAATCCCAGAACATTAGGAGGCTGAGGGGAGAAGATTTCTTGAGCTCAGGAGTTTGAGACCAGTTTAGGCAAAATAGCAAGCCCCTGGCTCTTAAATTTTTTTTTTTTACTAGCCAGGTCTGGTGGCCTGTGCCAATTGTCATAGCTACTCAGGAGACTGAGGTAGAAGAATTGCTTAAGCCCAGGAGTTTGAGGTTACAGTCAGCTGTAATTGCACCACTGCACTCCATACTGGGCCACAGAGCAAGACCCTGTCTCTTTAAAAAAAAAAAGAAGAAGAAGAAGAAGGGTACAGGTAAAACTTACTAAACATAGAATATAAATGTCTGTACACAATAACTAAGAAAATTGCATGAAAGCTATGTCAACCAGTTCGATGAAAATATTTCAAACTGTATATAAAACCAGCACATTGTACCCCATGATTGCGTTTATGTACACAACCATGATTTAATAAAAATAATAATAATAATAATAATAGGACCATTTTGTCATCGTAGGGTAGGAAATGTCTCTTCCTTTTGGAGTCAACCCCTAGTCCCTAACAACCAATGATCTGTTGTTATGTCCCTGTCATTTAACTTTTGTAAGAATGTCATGTAAAGGGAATCAAGTGTTTAAGATTCATCCATGTTGTTGCCAATATCATTTTTAGTGCAGATTAATATTCCATTATGTATTGTACTATAGTTCATTTATTCCCAGTTGAAGGATATTTAAGTTATTTTCAGTTTTGAGTGATTACAAATGAAGCCCAGGACATTTTCTGGGGGGGTCTCTAATTTATTTCTATAGCATGATTTGGCTCTCTGTTCTTTGGACTTCCATGATTGTCAGTCAGAATACTGCTTCATACACACACACACACACACATATATATATAAATATATATATATATATATATATTTTTTTTTTTTTTTTTTTGCTGTTTTTGGCCAGGACTGGATTTGAACCTACCACCTCCAGCATATGGGGCTGGTGCCCTACTCCTTTGAGCCACAGGCGCCACCCCATATATTTTCATTCTAAACCCAAGGATGTGTCTTCTTTTTTAGCACTTGCCAAGTTCTGGTTTCTTTTCTCAGTATTGTATGTTTTAGAAAGGAAATAGATGGTAGGCAGGATCACCTAAATAAAAAAGACTAATGTGCTCTTGATCCATGCTCCCAGGAGCAGAGCCCAGGGCCTGCACTGGGTTTCTTCTCTGAACATGATGGAGCCCTGAGCAAGTAACTATGCCAGCTAAGAAAACAGTGTGAGAAATTATAAACCCCAGACAGCATTAAATGAAAGATTATTGATGATGTAGCATTAGCACCTTTTTCCCTGTTGTAATTTTTGGAGAGCTTTTTTCGTTTTTTGGATCAGTGTTTTTTTTCTAGATTCTCTCCTATTTTCCCCATTTCTATTAACTTAAAACTCACTAAAGTTTATGCCCTCCCCCAGGCCCACACCTCTCACCAGGAAACTTTGAAAACCAGCTAGCCAGGGAAGCTTGGTTTCTCATTTTCAAGTGTTTTTTGGTAACACTGGAGCTAGAGCATTCCCAGGTGTCCTCCCTACCCCATCCACCAAGGGTCCCATTTATTTCAAGAAATTATCATGCTATGTAGCTCACCCTTCCCAAAGAATCATAAACTTATTTTGTGAATTAAAATGTCATTTGGGGCCATAGAGCCCAAGATGTAGAAAGCAGAATGTAGAGAAATAGATGATGTTTTTGCCTTGTTGGTAAAGGATATAGTTATGATTTGTCTCCCACATCACTGCAAAGTAATTCTCCTGGTCTGTGCAGCCCTGAAAAGATAGATAACTATGGAAATGAATGATCACAGTGCACCTTAAAATGTGAGAGGATATTTGCTTCAGTATCCTCAGCAAATAGTTCTGATTCCATAGTCCTTTATCTATATCTGTTCTCTTGTTCACAAGGATTTTGCTTCCTCTGGAGTCGTTTATCCTCCAGTTGGCCCTGGTGGGACCTAGCAGTACAGTCAGCTTTCACAGGGAAGAAACCTCTGAAGTGGGCAAGAAATTAAAGGCTTGTACTTCCAGGTCATGGTAGGTGGGCTTCCCAACAGTTGGCTTTCTCACATGCTGTAGAGTGCCCCCATAGTAACATAATGAGTCTTTTTTTTTTTTTTTTTTAGAGACGGTCACACAGCTCATAGCAACTTCCAGCTCTTGGGCTTAGGTGATTCTCTTGCTTCAGCCTCCCGAGTAACTGGGACTACAGGCGCCCGCCACAACACCCGGCTATTTTTCTGTTGCAGTATGGGCAGAGTTGGATTTGAACCCGCCACCCTCAGTATATGGGGCCAGTGCCCTACTCACTGAGCCACAGGCGCCGCCCAATGAGTTCTGTATATATTTTTTTAGTTCTTTTCTCCTATGATGTTAATCAGAGAATGATTGTGATGATGAGACTAATTAGTGAGCTTCATTATTAACAGTTCCCATTTGAGACTTGCCCATGATATTCCCAAGTGGTTAATTGTTAACTAATAGGTTTACTCTATTCCCATTTCCCCATGCAGTTTTGTGTGCTGTAATGTTTGCTTCTCTCCAGTCCTTTCTAGTTTCATGCCTTACTATATGGAAATATTCACTGGAAAAATCACAGAATTCACTTTGCAAACGTTTGGTGCACATTGACAGCCTAAAATTCTGGTCTAGAATTCACAGTGTTTTGATTTCTGTTTAAGTTCTGCTCTTCTGACATACAGGTGACCTGTCTAAGCCATGTTTTCTCAGAGCACCTCACCTTGTGCCTGCTCTGTTGGGATTCTGCTTCCCTTGCTCCTCTGCTGACTTGCTCAACTTTCCCACTCTCCCAAACTTGGGAATTCATTGTATAAATTGTTTTAAACATGTGTTTATATACACAGCAAGGTACTTTGTGGAAATAAATTGCAACCTTACTGCTGAGGGGGCTTTCGTACAGCCATAGACCAATGTACTCATACTTAGAAGATGCATAATTCCCACTCTGCCCCCACTTCTGGCAGGCAGTGAGACCTCCCCTCCTAAAAAAAAAATAAATAAGAGAAAACTTGATTACAAATTTTCTTGGCAGGCAGAAGTGAGGGCAGAGTGGAAATGTATAATTATGTACCTGGCTTCTATCTAAGGATGGTCCTGCCTTTCTGGGGGATCACTTAAAACCCTATTCCTCTAAGTTTGAGATACGGATATTAACATCCTTTGAAATGAAGTCACTCCAGGCACATTTGTTACATCGTTACTTTCTCAATTTCAAGGTGCATTGAAGAGCCAGAAACATTCCTTAAAGATATGCCATCCACAATAACAGGTTGAATATAGCTATTGCAGCCTTAAATGAGCTTCTCTAAAAGTACAGGAAAATATTTACATGTGGTCTGTTTTGGAGTACAGGTAATATGAAAACTACCAGTGTAATTCCAAAAAAATAAAAAATAAAAAAAGACTCCTCTGCTCAGAAGTACAGTTGCTCCCTGATTACTTGGCATCAGTGGAGAGGACTATTAGTATAGATAGCAGAAAACTGTACCTAATTTATCTACTTGAATCTCAAACCTGTGAGCCAACATAATACCAGAAAACTGTGTCAAATAGAATCCCACACCTTCTGTAAATCAGCTACAACATAGAAAACCTAAGGGTGAAAGTCTCTACATGCAGATATCTAAGCAGAAATCGTGATATGTAAAGAAATATTTATATTACCTTGAAACGAGCATTCTATATAACAAGTACCAAGGTTGTTCTTTCTTTAAATCTGAAGCCTTTAATCTTTGTTTAAATTTATTTAATTTTGTTTGTTTGTTTGTTTTGAGACAGTCTCAGTATGTCGCCCTCAGTAGAGTACTGCGGCGTCACAGCTCACAGCAACCTCAAACTCTTGGGCTTAAGGGATTCTCTTGCTTCAACCTCCCAAGTAGCTGGGTCTACAGGCACCTGCCACAACACCCAGCTATTCTTTGTTGCAGTTGTCATTGTTATTTAGCTGGCCTGGGCCAGGATTGAACCCGCTACCCTCGGTGTATGTGGCTGGTCCCGTAACCACTGTGTTGTGGGTGCCAAGCCTAATCTTTGTTTTTAAAAATACATTTTGGGTGAAAATTTTCTAAAGAAATCTTTAATTGCACTAAATCTCCTGAGTCCTACTTCAGGATTATTGGAAGAGAATTAGTAGCGTCACCTTAATGACGTCTTTTGTACTTTATCACAGTAAAATCCATCTGGCATCTTCAACTTCTCAGTAGGGCCTAAACTGGTCTCTGTTATATACCTTGTTCCTCATAATCAAGTTTTCTCTTATTTACACTTTTTTTAGGAGGTGAGGTCTCATTGTGTTTTGCAGGCTGACCTCAAACTCCTGGGTTCAAGGGATCCTCCTAGCTGAGCCTTCCAAGTAGCTGGGGCCACAGGTGCATGCCATCATGCCTGGCTTGTTTACCTTTCTCCTTTTAACCGTTAGAAATGAGTAAAAAGAGACTTAAGCACATTACCATACTTGGACAGGCTTATTGGGAGACAAATTACTTAACCACATTCAGTGAATTTTATAATGCTATAATCAGAATGCCTAAAATAAATAGTTTCCCTAATTAAGTTATCAGGGAATTATCTGTGGCTGTATCACCTAAGGAAGATTGCCAATCTTTCTTCCCAGTCTTTTCTTAACAGTTTTAAGAATTTTTTTCCTAAAAGCGAACATGCCAAGTAAAAAGTGCTTGAAATGAGAAGGAAAGACAGACACCATTGTGTGTCTGTGACTGAGATTTGAAAGAACTAACATCTTTCAGTTACTTTTAATCATTTGACTTTATAAGAACTTAAAATTCTGTCAGCGTGGATGAAATGTTCGTCTTTTCTTTTAATGTGGTCCACAGGCATATCACCTTATCCAAGCCTTTGGGGCACGTGACTCAAGGTGGGGAGCTCCATGTCATATAATTTTTTGTCTAGAAATAAACATGGTCAGTTCTGGTAGGCTTTTAATATTTGCTTTTATGCCTTTGATTTTCATAGTGGCCTTTCACTTCTAATCTTTGCCATAATCCATGACATGTCATTCTCTTTGCTGTCTTCACTTATGTCATTTCTGGAATAGGGCTGTTGAGTTGTGCGTTGAGGCTTAGAAGGAATCAAGAGTATTTGTTGATTTTTATTGTATGGATAACAGTAAGGGCCCTTTGATTCTCCTTGGTTATTCTTAGTCTGGGTAGGTATCTGTCTTTATAAAGTAGGTAATATTTAGCAAAAAAGGATGAGATTGGTTATATCATGATAACTAATACTGTTAGTGTTAATGTTAAATGGATGTCTCTATGTGTATGTGTGTCCTTCTGCTATTTTTACAAGCATTTTTTTCAGGTAAATATATCTGAAGGACAGTGATGAGCAAAAGTATTTCTGAAAAGTATAGATTACTCCAGTCTTCAGAGAAAAGGTTGTCTCTTCAGAGACGTTCATTTACCTCATGATTTGCAATAATCAATTTGATAATTGTTGTTGACTTACTGGCTCAGCTCATGAATAATGTCCCAGATTTAAACAACTGTGGCAAAAGGATTTTAATCAGGTTGTGCTTTCTTTCCCGTGAACATTTGTTTTGCTTGACTGTTCTGGACTTCAGCCAGCTGCCAGAAAGACATTTTTAATGCTGTATATGAATAGGAGAATGTATGTTGCTTAAGTGTTTAATGGGGAAGTTTCCAACCCACTAAAGCTCATTGTTTCCTTACCTTTTACTACTGTGCCATTCAAGATACTGAGAATGGATGACTGTCTCCCTTTTTCTCTGAGAATCTGTTTGATGGGAAGGATGAATCTCATTACTATAAATATTGTTTTCATCCCAGCCTACCTCGGCTGCTTCTGAATGAGAAGAGCCCCTTTGGTTGCTGTGAAAACTCTTGAAATACTTGATGGCTTGTTAAATTTTCATTATCTGATGTGCATTAATTTAGATACAATAGCTCTGTTGCTAAGAGAAGAGTCAGAAAAGAAGAGCTTGGCTGAGTACAGACTGCTTGTGTCACAGAAGACAGCAAGTGTGTAGAACCTACTGTCCTCAGAGGAAGTTTACAGTTTTGCTGGCTGGGCTGAAAACCTAAAATTCTGACATCCAGTGACTATTCCCCCAGCATATGTGATGTGATTATTTTGATGTTTGCTTACTCTATCATCTGTTTAAATAGCTAGAGAGGCTGAAAGGATTTGAAGGCCCTTGGCTTCTATGTGGCTGAGAGTTCTGAGGTTGGAAATGTCCATGATTTGGTACTCTTGAGGAGAGAATGCATGGACTTTGTGTTGATGTTGATGCATGGAAAAAAGTTTAAAAAGTGCTATGCCATTTTATGTGTTCTCATTGTTTCTATAATTATTCATGCTGACATGATGTGCTGTTTGTCTCCATGGGAGCACGTCCTGCTGTTACAGATTTCCCTGGGTAGGAACAGTGTGCCCCCAGTACCATCTCATTCCCAAAATGCACATAGTGCAGGAGTTGCTATAGTAGTACCCAAAGAGGCTGACCTCTTCTCAAGGTTAAGAAACAGTGAGCTCTCAATTTTACATAACCCATTTAAGATTGAAGATGAACTACTTTTGGTTTCCTGAGGAAGGGTTTTAGGAGCTTTCTGACATGAGCCAAGTATCACTTATTTTAAGATGAAAATTAGAGATCAAATGTACCTCCATAGAAAGTTAATTCTGGTCTTCTGATCTCAATTTTTATTAAAGAAAGATGAGCTGTTTCTCCTGTCCAGAGAAGGTATGAACACCTCATTTTCCAAAAACCCTCCTAACTTGTACATTCACTGAATACTTAGTAACTGAACAGAAGGAAGTGTCCAGTCAATGAGAATGTTGTGGAAACTGTTGATTCTATCTCTTCTATTGAGATCACATATCATGGTTTCAGAAATGCCTGATTTTATAGGCATCTTAGCTTCCTGTGGTCTGTCAGACTTTTTGTCCTAGACCAGAGAGAAGGAAACATTTACTTGGATTCCATTACTTTCCAATGATTCATTTCTCTTTTTTCTTCATTAGGATACCCAAAAAGCAAAGCAATTCCTGCCTTTTCTTCAGCGGGCAGGTCGTTCTGAAGCTGTGGTGGAATATGTCTTCAGTGGTTCTCGCCTCAAACTCTACTTGCCAAAGGAAACTTGCCTTATTACCTTCTTGCTTGCAGGTAAGTCTTATGTTAAATGCTACTCCAAATATTCTTCCTAGAGCTCAGAAGTCATCCCTGAAGAGGTCATGCACCCTCCTTTTCTATGTATTAGATAGGCCCTAGAGCCCGCTGAGATGCATTCTTCTCTAGTTGGGATATAAATCCACAATTTCTAAATTGGATCACCTGTGACTGCAGAGCCAACAGTGGACCATCTTCCTGTTTCTCATTTTCACGAAGCACAGGACAAAGGAATAAAGCAGCTTAAAGGCAGATATCACCTGATATACCTCAAACAAAGGCAACTCTAGACTTAGAAATATCTCAATATTGGAATTCTCAGAATTGGCATTACCCACTTGAGAGCAACCATTCCTGCTGTATTAGTCATGGACAGGCCTCAGAGGAGCTGAGATACCCTGTCCTTGTAGCACTCTAAGTAGTACCATTTGTCTCTTTTAGTCTTTTCAAATGCCATTAGGATCATAATCCTTAGTGAGACCCCAGCCATGATGATACTTTCATAAGCTCCTATGTCTGTAGTATTTCTTGTTGCACTAAGATTGACTTGCCAAGGCAAGCCTTGCTCCATTCTTTGCTGACTCTCTTATCCTGTCTTTCCCAGTAACTTAATATTTCACAAGGCTGTGTATGCACTGTGCTCTTTGAGCAATTTACATGTATGCATTGAAGAAGGAAACTGCTTCATTTCTTCACCGCTGGCAAATAATAGTTATTTATTTCCACTTAATACTTCACAGAGACTATGGTCTTTGAGGGAAAGCTGTCATTTCACTTCCACCCACCCCCAGCTCAGCCCTACACACACAAATATTCATTCATTCACAAAGGACATATTCCATTGTAGTCCCCAGATGTACATTGCCTTTTCTGTTGCCTGAGCACTTCTTCTGTTGTGTTCTTGAATAGAATTTGCTATGGGGAAAGAGAAACAGGAACCATACTTGCTGTCTTCTGCCAGACTGCTTTGGTCTCCTTTTCCTAGAAGGCACCGGTAGTTTCTTGTCTGGATAAGGGTCTCCCTCAGGCCTCAACTAAATGGATTGAGTTACGTGAGATAAATCACTCCCTGAATACATGACTGTAAAGCTCACTGCTGCTGCTGGGCTGTCACTTCAAATTGAGGTTCGCTTGCACACGCTTATGAACTTGATCACTGCACAGCTCTGTGGGCTTTCTGAAGGGACTAATTGAAGTGTGACAGCAAGCTCAGGGATAGTTATTGAAAAGAAGGACCACAACAAATCCTCTCCTTATTGAAAGGTTGTGGTTTTTCTGCAAATGTGAGTTGTAGTAAAACTAAGGGATAGCATAGAAGAGTGGAAGAGTCCTTTTATGGAGCCATTTGTGCCTTTTTGCTAAAGTTTCTATACTTGAGAAATTTCTTAGTGGTGAAATGCTGTCACATAGTTTGATGTACAGGCATACCTTGTTTTATTGCACTTTGCCAAAAGTGTTTACAATCAGAAGGTTGTCACAACCCTATGTCAGTAAGTCTATTGGTACCATTTTTCTAACAGTATGTACTCACTTCATGCCTCTGTGTCACATTTTGGTAATCTCATAATATTTCAAACTTTATTATATATGTTATGGGGATCTATAATCAATGATCTTTGATGTTAGTGTATTATTCTGGGACACCACAAATCACAGCCATATGAGATGGCAAACTTAATAAATGTGTGTATTCTAACTGCTCCACCATCCAAGCGATTTTCACTTTTCAGAAAGCAAAATAAAGCCTGGTGCAGTGGTACATGCTTATAATCCCAGCCACTCGAAAGAGACTGAAATGGGTGGTACCCGTAGCTCAGTGGGCAGGGCGCCAGCCAAGCCAAAACAACAATGACAACTGCAACAACAACAACAACAAAAATAGCCGGCTGTTGTGGTGGTCCCAGCTACTTGGGAGGCTGAAGCAAGAGAATCGCTTGAGCCCAAGAGTTTGAGGTTGCTGTGAACTGTGATGTCACAGCACTGTACCCAGGGCGACAGCTTAAGACTCTTTCTGAAAAAAGAAAGAGGCTGAAATGGGAGGGTCAACATAGTGAAACCTCCATCTCAAAAGAAAAAGAAAGCAAGTGAAACCGTCTTATTGCTAATAAGGCAAGTTTCTGTCATGGCCCAGGACTGGCCAGGTCTTGGGCCTGGCTTAACTAGGTTCCAGACTCGGACCGCTAAGTTACCTTGCTCAGGTCTCTTAGGTGCCTGAGGACTATCTACTTTAGCTGGAGAGATAGAGAATGTCTTAGAGAGAGTAAAGCAGTCTTAGAATAGATAGATCTTAGTCTTTAGCAGAGCTTGATAATCTTCAGCAGAGAGACACTCTTCTGGCGTTCTGCAGGCAGCAGAGGAGACAGTCAGAGTAAGTGGTCCATGATAGAATGCGCATGCTCCCGACTGTCTTTTCCTCCAACCTAATGTAAGGCTGATCTCGTGCCTCTCAACACCACAGGTATAGAGATTGCCAGTTGACTACTGCTCTCATCTTGCAAGCTCTCATGCTTGTTAGGAGAGCTAAATCCCTCTTCATGCCCTTTTCACCAAGATGTTCCATTATTGAGCTATACAGGTATTTCGTATAACTCTCACTCCTCCTAGCCATAGGCTATGAGGGCTGCAACAAGTTTCAGTGATCTGGATAGAAAATCAAATCAGCCATAATATTGTCTTTTAAGGCAAGCCTGATCCAGAGTAAAGCCCTAATTCTCTTTAATTTTATGAAGGCTAAGAGAGGTGAAGAAGTTCCAAAAGAGAAATTTGAAGCTAACAGTGGTTGGTTCATGACATTTAAGGAAAGAAGCCATCTCTGTAACATGAAAGTACAAAATAAAGTAGCAAATGTTAATGTAGAAGCTGCAGTGAGGTATCTAGAAGATCCAGCTAAGTGCTTTGATGAAGGTGGCTACACTAAAATCAGATTTTCAATGTAGACAAAACAGCCTTCTATTAGAAGCAGGTACCCTCTAGGACATTCATCGCTAGCTAGAGAGGAGAAGCCAATGCCTGGCTTCAGAGCTTCAAAGGACAGGCTGGCTTTCTTGTTAAGGGATGATGCAGCTGGTAATCTTCATTTGAAGTTAGTGACCATGGATCATTACGAAAATCCTAGGGCCCTTACGAATGGTGCTAAATCTATTCTGCTTGGCCTTTATAAAATGAAACAACAAAGCCTGGATCTGTTTGCAGCACATCTGTTTACAGTATGGTTTATGGAATCTTTGAAGTCCACTGTTGAGACCTATTGCTCATAGAAGATCTCTTTCTAGATACTGCAGCTCATCAACAGTCTACCTGGTAGCCCAAGAGCTTTAATGGAGATGCACAGGAGGTTAATGTTGTTTTTATCCCTGCTAACACAATATCCATTCTGTAGCCCATAGATCAGGATTAATTTTGACTTTAAAGTCTTATTATTTAAGAAATAACATTCTCATAGGGCTATAGCTGCCAAACCTCTTAAAAAGGATTCACCCTTCTAGATTCCATTAAGATCGTTTGTGATTCATGGGAGGAGTTTAAAATATCAACCTTAATAGAAGCTTGGAGGAAGTTGATTTCCCACCTTTAAGGATGACTTTGAAGGATTTAAGACTTTAGGGGAAGAAGGAACAGCAGATGTTACAGAAATAGAGAAGTAGAATTAGAAGTGGAGCCTGAAGATGTGACTGAATTGCAATCTCATAACTAAACTTGAACAGATGAGTTGCTTTTTATGGATGAACAGAAAAACTGATTTCTTGAGATGAAAACAACTGGTAAGATGGCGTAAACATTGTTGAAATAACAACAAAGGAATTATTCTGTTTTTTTAGGTTTTTTTTTTTTAAGGAATTTCTATTAATGAAAAATAATAATGGCTGTATGAATTTACATTCCCACCTATAACATGTAAGAGTTCTCCTACAACAAAGGATTTAGAATATTACGTAAGCTGAGTGGATGAAGCAGTGATTGGGGGGGTTGAAAGTATTGACTCCCAATTTTGAAAGAAATTCTCTGGGTAAAATGCAGTGAAACAGCGTTGCTTACTATAGAGAAATCTTTCATTAAAGGAAGAGTCAATCAATGAGCAAACTTCATTGTTCTATTATTTTAAGAAAGTGTCACGGCCACTCTTATCAGCAGCCATCACCATGATTGGTCAGCAGCCTTCAACATCAAGGGAATAACCACTAGCAAAAAGATTACTATTCTCTGCAGAAGGCTCAGATGATTGTTAGCATTTTAATCAGTAAAATATTTTTAAAATAGGGTATGTATATTGTTTTTTAGATATAATGCTATTGTACATCTAATAGACCACAGTATGTTGTGAACTTACATGCACTGAGAAACTAAAAACAATCATGTGACTCACTTTTGTACCATACTCACTTTATTGCAGTAGTCTGGAACTAAACCTGCAATATCTCTGAGGTATCCTTGTATATATTCAAGGATACCTCGTCCTCTGCTATGTAGCTAAAAAACAAAATCATTCTTTTGGTAGTATAGAGCTTTATACCAGAAATGAAAAAGAGAAACAGTATTATTCTTTCTGGGGAAACTTGCCCAGATCTATATGGGAAAGAAAACATTGAAGTTCTGACTTTTGAACTCAAAACTACATGAATGGAATTGGCTTAGAGCACAGACCTCTCTTGGCTGGCATTTTTCTGTGGAATCCTAGTTCTTCCTTGCTTAGACACAAGCAGTCTGATCGCTTGACTCCGCATCAGCCTGTTCTTCTATGTACTTGGCATTATTCTAAGCTTAGCAATTCCAAAAGCATTTCCTGAGTTAACTTACATTCTGGAAGATAAATTACACAGAGGTAAATGCATGATAAAAATAAAAGCTTTTACGTTTTTCTCTTGCCATAGTATGTGCTATTATATGATGCATCTTTTGGTTTCTTTAGAAACCTGGCAAGGATACAGGACATGGAAAAGTCTTAAGAGAAAGCAGATCTCAGTTTGAATCCTAGCTTTACTATATATAAACAAATGACTTTAGGAAGGTGATTTACCCTCTTCGAGCCTCTGTGTACATGTTAGTTATAACTGGAAACTTTTTCCTGCCTCTCAGGATTGTTGGGATTTTCATGAGGTGAATCTAGAACAAGCCTACCGTGAAGCAAATAATACATATGCTTCCTTCCCCTGGCAAAGAGTTAGTGTTTCTATATCTAGACTTTGCCTTAATTCTCAATTTGGAATGGTATGGTTATGTACCATGTGTGCATATAGTTATGGCTCTACCATGGAGATTTTGACCTTTCTATTAATGGAAATAAATCAAAATATGGAACTGTGCCAACCTCCTTCTGACTAAGCTCACTGAAAGGAAGGCTCCTGGCTTTTCCCTCTGAGACTTGGGAGCAAGGAAATCTGTATTGTCCTAACCCTATCACAAACCCTAACCCTAACCCTAACCCTAAGACACAGTCCTAGGCCTCAGGGAACTCTCAAAGTAATACAGTCATATAAGCAAGCTGTCATGTTTGACACTTGATAAGAACATAGAATTATGGAAGGTACAGAAGTAGCGTTGAAGAGAGAATGATTATTTCTTTCTTTTTTTTTTTTCTTTTGAGACAGAGTCTTACTTGGTCACCCTGGATAGAGTACTATGGTGTGATAGCTCACAGCAACCTCAAATTCTTGGGCTCAAGTGATTCTCTTGCCTTAGCCTCCCAAGTAGCTGGAACTGCAGGTGCTTGCCACAATACCCACTATTTTTTAGAGATGGAGGTCTTGCTCTTGCTCAGGCTGGAACCTATGAGCTCAGGCAGTCCACCTGCCTCAGCCTCACAGAGGGCTAGGATTACAGGCGTGAGCCATCACACCCTGCCCAGCAATGATTATTTTTTAAGGTATAGATCAGGGAACACCTACCTGAACTACTAGTTTCTGAGCTGAGTTTTGAATTAAGAGTGCAGTGTGTTGGGCAGCACCTGTGGCTCAAAGGAGTAGGGTGCTAGCCCCATATACCGGAGGTGGTGGGTTCAAACCCGGCCCCGGCCAAAAACTGCAAAAAAAAAAAAAGGAAGAAAGAGTGCACTGTGTTGAGAAAAAGGAGTAAGAGGAGAGGTACTCACTAGGTGGAGGTAGCAGCCTGTACAGAGTTGTAGAAGTCTGATACATGTGCATGCCTCTGGGCAACCACATATCGTTGGCTGTAGGTGGAGTGCAAAGAGTAAGGAGGGCAAGGATGAAGCTGAAAACTGAGGAGCTAGTGCTTTTTCCTTGAATTATGCTATGGACCCTCAGAGTCACTGAAGGTATTAAGCGTGGAAGTCACACGCTCAGACTCGGGTTAAGAAAGTTCATTTTAGTGGGTAAATAGGAATTAATGAGGCAAAACTCTGGGAGAATAGTTAAGAGGCAAGAGAGTAGAGGTCTGAAATCTGACAGTGGAGACAAACAGGGATTGACAAGTAGGAGGTAGACTTGGTAAGATTTGGAGATTGACTGGACTCTTCTTGGTCAGGGATTGGGGATGATGTTGAGTGTCAGGGAGAAAGTGAAGTTCCCTAGGCTTGAGCACTCAGATAGATTGTGTTGTCCATGAATTTGGGGCAACATGAAAATTATGAGCAGGTTTTAGGAAGAGATCATTGGGGTTTGGTTTTAGAATGTTGAAGCTCAGCAGAGGAGCCTGGACCCAGTATTCAGGTTGGGGAGTCATCACCATATAAGCAGTAAATTAGAGGACAAGTTTATAACCTTAGAAAACACCAACTTGTGTGGACTAGGCTAAGAATTCATATACATGAGCAGAGAAGGCACAGTCAAGAGGAATAGAATCATGAATGAATCGTCTGTCTTCTAGAAACCAAGGCAGTAGAGAATTCTGTGGCACATCAGCAGTGTCAGGTTTTACATTAAAGTTTAAATACATAAAAACTGTGGAGTGATTCTGTGGAGTGATTTTATTTATCAATTTCAGTTAGTAAGTCACAGGTGACCTTTGTCAGTACAGTTTCATCACAGTTGAGTCAACTAAAGGCAGATGACAGGTGTTTAGGAAATAAATGTGGAAGGTAAAGAAGAGTTATAAAATATAGATTACATTACACAAGTAAATATCTAACAGAATGGAAAAGTAATGGAGAAAAGTGAAAGCTGAAGGGTCAAGGTAACTACATTTTAAGAATGTCAGCATCTTTAGTACTTTTGGAACTATAATTCTTATTCAGGCATCAAGAAGATGCAAGTATAGTCGAAAAAGCTATTCTATATACCTATTGTTTTCATAATACCAATTACAGAATGTAAAACTCAACAAAATCTTCTTGGCAAATGAGGTTATTAAAAAGATGGAGTGAGAGAATATCTTGGGCAATAGGAGATTTAAAATGTTAAAAGCACTGGTTTGCATTCTGAGAAGGAATGAGGAAAGTCTGCAATAGTTAATTAATAGAGCAGGGACCTAGAGGAGACAGAATGAATGACATGGACAGAGAATGTAACTGGAGGGGGTAGCCTTAGTGAGGGAAGGACCCCTTGGTCCTCTGAGAAAAAGCTAAAAATGAGTATAGGCACAGACACAGTCTTTGTGTAGGATTGCTGGCCAGGACAATGATTACCATTGGACGGTGCAGATGTCTGTATGTGCACTCTCCATCATGTAAACTTGGCATTCTGATGGAAATGATGTCTGTTGGAGCAAGGGAGTTGGGGTTGTGACTCTCAAGGGGAAAGTCCAGATAATTGTTGGGAGCACTCCCTTATGTGCTGCTCTCATTAATCCCAGTCTTTCGGAGAGCCCTCTGTACTTCAAGGTGGGGTTAACACTTTCCATTTTTATGTGGCTTTTTTGGGCAGACGGCCCCACAGCTTGATTGGGAGTGTCATTTGGCCGGAGCCAGCTGGCCTCTCTGTCACGGTTCCTGCACCCCTGTATGTGGAGTGATTGTGTGGTCAGATGGGCTAGCAGGTGGGGCCGGGGACAGTCAGCTGTAACTAACAGGTCAGTGCCTCCTGAGCGCTCTTGTCCTTTGGTCCTTTAAGCACCTGGCTTAGGTTTGGTTGGCGAGGTGACCTTATACCAGAGCTGACGCAGTTCAAGATGTCTCTGCCTGCTGCTGTGGTGGCCCCTTGTGTATGCTTATTTCAGTCCAGGAGGCAGTCACGGTCAGTTCTTGTCCTGAGTTAGCCAGGAAGCCAAGATCCCCATGCAGCCTACATTTGTAAAAAGGATTCTTTTCCCTCAGCTAACATGTAGTGAACGCCATACATTTCCTTGCATGATAGCGAAAGCAGTTCATCTGCAATCTTTATTTTTAGTTTACTGTCACTTATCATATGTGTCAGACTTTAGTGTCTTGTCTAACGGGAGACTGAGTCACATATTTGGAAATCACTTGGCCCTTGATTCACATTTTATTTAATAGCAGCACCAGTAAGCATGGAGTTTGTGTCTTATTACTATGACACACACACATACACACACACACACACACACACACACACTTTTTATATATATATATAGAGAGAGAGGCTCACTTTCTTGCCCCTGGTAGAATGCTATGGCATCACAGGTCACAGCAACCTCAAACTCTTGGGCTCAAGCGATTCTCTTGCCTTAGCCTCCCGTGTAGCTGGATTATAGGCACCTACCACAATGCCCGGCTATTTTTAGGGATGAGATGCTGCTCTGGCTTAGGCTGGTCTCGAACTTATGAGCTCAGGCAGGCCACCTACCTCGACCTCCAAGAGTGCTAGGATTACAGGCGTGAGCCACCATGCCCAGCCTACTCTGTCCTGTATATTAAACACTTAATTCCTTAATTTGAATTATCTTCTTCACTCTTGGGTATCAGGGTCATGCTGTGGGTACAGTTCAGGAAGTTGTCTTGTTGGATAAGCATAGCAGGTCTCAAGGTATAGTATCCATAAACCAAATGCTTTTCTTCTGAATTGGAAGTGAGTAATTTGAGATTTCAATGCAAAATGATCTAAAGAGTCTTATATCAACTATTTAGAGTCTTTTGCAACTTAGTAAGTCCAGTCCCTTTTGAATCTCTCCTCCTCCTTACTCCCCTGCCTTTGCCCTCTCTCACTCTCTTTGCCTCCCTCCACTCATTACAGCTCTCCTCTGGAGCTGCATTTTGACATGGGAGGCAATGAGAAAAGTTCTAGGTGTCTGGGATTTGATAAGTGGTGGTTAGTTTGTGTGTTCTTCCACCCTGAGTGCCTTTGAATAAGGTGCCTCATTTCCTTCTTTCTCCTTAAGGTCTCTTCTCCAGCCAATCCTAATTGGAATATCCACTGCCTATATTAATAGACCAAAAACTTCTAATGAGAGGAAGGGAGGGAAGGTGAACAGAAATATCCTTCTCATCTCCTGGCCCCAGGAATGGTGGGTCCCCATTGATTACCAGTGCCTAACTAAATTACACAATTAAAGCCAATGTATGTTTAAGTGAGAAATCCCATTCTGCTATCACAGAGGTGCTAATGAATCAGGCTGTTATTGTGGTTGTGTGTTTGCTAGGCTTCTATCCTTAATTAAGCAATTATAGGGTCTGGTGATACTTATGAATTCCTTTCAGATGCTTTAATTGAATTGCAACTTAATGGGTATTTGTAAAGTGGGGTTTTCTTTCTCTTGGGATTTCCCAGTTTGATTCTATCTTCACTGTCTACTTCCTTTCTATTGTGTTCTATCATTATAAAGAAATGGCAGCTTCACATAACACTTTTTTTGGAGTTGATCTAGTTCTCTACTTTTAAATATAATCATTATAGGAATTAACAGAATTATGTTAATTATGTTCTTATCAGGGGACCCTAGAGGGTCACTTCGAGGAAAGAATTACCACAGTGAACATATTTGGGGAGTGCTTTTTTAATGAGGCCAAGATTTTCACAAGCATATACTATAAGAAAGACAGTCTTCAAAAGATAAACTGTGAAGATAAATAAATTAATAAGATATCTTCTACCTTGAATATCTTTTAGTCTAATAATGTATGCAGCCATTTGGAAAATATAAATAAAGAAAAACAAGAGAGCAGTTAATCGAAAGTATAAGCAACATACTATGAGAGCGTAAAGGAAAGAGCACAATTAATTTTTGAATGAAAAAGATTTTACTCGGGGTTGGGGGCCAGACTTCCCCAGGGAGATGACATGTGAGGTTCCAAGAAAATCTGTATCATTTTCTTTGGGTAGGCTGGGTTTGATTCATCTGTATACAACAGCTTTGCCTATATCAGATTTCAGGAAGAGTTGCTAACAGAAATGGATGTATGCTCATCATTTTTCTCTCTGCTTTTATGCTGGGGTGTAAATATCCTCACCCCTCGCCTCCCATTGAGCAGTCACTTCTCTGCCTTCACTTTCCAGTCTCTGCAGCATTCCCACAGGTCATGTGGGTGAATGTGGAAACCTCCAATTATGGCCTGCTTATTTTCCATCATTACATCACAAATCATTCCCAGAATGAGCCTCATCATACTTCAGGGTCATTCAAACACATGATTGTTTAATGATTTTTTTTTTTTTATATCCACTGAGCACAATGCTAGAAATATAGAAATGTGTGCTAATAATTCCAGCCTCCAAGCAAAGTAATTGTGTGTACTGACATAAAGAATGTGTAAACATGGGGAAATAATATTTTTTAAAAGCTTAAGGGTACAGTAGGAGAAACATGCTTTAAATACCATACAAATGAAAACAAGTCAGATTTTGCAAAATAAGAGTAAATATGGTGCTACTGTCAAGAAGACTAAGGCAGTCTTGGTCTATAACCCAGAAATAATCCAGATGGGGTGGGGCCAAGTGCTGGCTTAGCTGGGGTCAATGTGGTGTTCCAGTTGAGGTCCATCCTTTTAATGAAGGACATCAGCAAACTGCAGGTGGATCAGATCAAAGGAGGGTGATCTGGATGATAAAGAACCTAAAAATGCCAATACCCAAAGGCTAATAAAGCAGGAATAAAGGAGAGACTTCCATGGCATCATGGAGTGTTTCGTGGTAACAGTAGGAGGGATTCGATTTGTTCAGTAATGATTTCAAATATTTTCTTGATTGAGGCACAGTAATAAATAAAGCTGTCAATAAAAATAAGGATTATTCAGCATGATTTAATGGCAGTCACAGACCTTAGAGCTAAAACACTTAAAGATGAATTCTTGCTTTCCTGCTTCCAAATTAATTATTTCCATAAGACTGGTCTGCTTATCTTGGTGTGATGCTGGTGACCGGGATGTCAGGAAGACAGCAAGTCCCATATGGCATTTATGTGCCAGCCTGTCTACGGCCTCCTATAACTAAGGGAAAGGTAGTCCTAGCAATGGCATCACCTTCTGTGAAATCAGACTGATGAGGATGGTACAGCTTTCTAATTGGGTGTTGGGTTTTGTGTGCCAAGAAAAGATAGATGTTTTTTATCCTCTGCTGTTACATCAGTGGTCCCCAACCTTTTTGGTACTGGGGACTGGTTTCATGGAAGACAGCTTTTCCACAGACCAGGGGAGGTGCAAGGGAGAGACATAGAAATGGGACAAGAGGGAGAGGAGGGACAGGTGGGACAGGAGAGCTCAGGTGATGATGCTATGCAACCCAGTTCCTAGCAGGCCGTGGACCAGTACCAGTTGGCGGGCTGGGGCGTGGAGACTGCAGTGTTACAGGATTGGCCCATGGATTGGTTCTGGAATTCTTTCCTCCTAAATTGTCTGCCTAGTGCTTCTACTCTTTGCTAAACCCCTCTACTAGTGCTTTTTTACTCTTACTACTTTTGAGTTTTAAAATGGATGAGATAAGTATCTTGGATGGGAATGAGGCGTATTCTTTACTAATAAGAGCCAGGAGTGGTCCAGAAGGTCAGACCTATGAGCTTTCCCCCAAGCATTCCTTTCAGGTCCATCTTCTTCCTTTCTGCTTTAATGTCCTTTCTGAGTCTGTTTAGGTTTGTCTGCACTGTCCACTAGCTTGTAGGCATTGGGGGATAGAATGGACAGCTTACAAAAAGCCATCAGTGGCTTTCTTTTCTAGATTGTTTCCCAGTTTCAGCACCTGTGTCTTTGGTTGTGCCCAAATACCTCTGTTCTAATTTCATTCTTGTGACTTTCCCAGAAGAATAGGTTTCAGCGTGGATTTTTCAGCACCGTCTTGTCAGCCTGTGGACATCTTCCAGCACCCACTTAGTAATGTTGACAAGCTACTGGGCTACTCACCACTATTTCAGCTCTGTGGGGGGGACTCCATTTGGCCATACTAATAATAGAAAATGGCAGAACCTAGATGTAGGAAAGGGAGTGTAAATGGTGTGGTAATTTGAAATTAAAGGTTAATGCTTTGAAATCTGGTAATGGGCAACCCCAGGGTGAGCAGTGCACACTGCTGTAAGATTTAATCCTGGTTGCTATGGAAACCACCTCTCACACATATGCATGCACACACCCTACCCCCCCAAAAATCCAGATTTGACCAGGTTTAAAAATAAATAAATAAATAAAACTGTTCATCATCTTTGAAAAACCGTTTGCCCCTTCTCCCAAACCCCAGGTCATTGCTCACCTTAATTTCTTTCAAAGTTTTCCTGAAGCTTCTGCAATCTTATGGGCTGGATTTTCCAGAGTTGTGCTGGGTCCTTTGTATAAAATTTGAATGAATAGCCCTAACATGGGAATTAGAACACAGAAGATGTCCAGTATGGGCAGCCATTGCAGGCACACCCTCCTGTTGGCTTGGAGAGGGCGTCACAGAGTTTCTGTCCTGGAACTGGGCAGCGCCACTGACCGAAGCATACACTTCCTCACACCGCTCTGAAGAAGCCCAGAGAGCTGCCCTTCATCTCAGTGCAGCAGAGTACTCCCAGATTCTGCTGCAGGACTATCGATCACAGTCTTAGGAGCAAAAACGGTTCACAGAAGTTCCTTTCGTATTTGGAAGGCATTTGAGACACAACTGTATTCTCTCAGTTGTGTTTTTGTGTCATTAGAGCCTTTTCCTATTTATTTGAATTATACACGTCATCCAGACCTTGTAAGATTTTAGGTCTTTTTAACCAAATTTACTTCACCCTTTGCCTATGATAATAAAGTAAATGAGATCTACATCTCATGGCTCCTGAAAGGTTATAGGCTTCTAAAGTGGTCTTTGGAGAAAACTTCCTATTCAAGCTTTCTGGACTCCCTGTAGTTTTTTCTTATTCTACTTATTATACTCTATAATGCTTTTACAGTAGCATTCCTCAGTGAACCCTAGTAACTCCCATGCTTACCTTTACTATATGTAGGAAAATATTTAAATCAACTAGTTAGTCTACCACTGGTGGAGAAGTTCCTATTTCCTGCCCTTGTGTGCCTCCTTTTCCTGAGCTTGTACATCTGCTAGTGATTTTTCTAGGGTTAATTTGGGTGTTTTTATTTTTAAATTGGAACATGGTGTCTGTCTCTTCTCTGTGTGTGTTTTGGATGCAGCCCCTGCGCTAGGCATGCGGTTATTAACTCCACTGATATACCAGTTCACTCATTAGCATTTGCATTTTAAATTACAAGCTAGAGCAGACGACATTTATGCTATATTTGTCCCATTGCCTTCTTCATGAATGATGTCGTATGTGCAGGGAATGCAGAAATAACTCTTCTAAGGCTCTGATGTATTTTAGTCTCTTTTTCTGAAAACTGTTTCTTTTTTACTCTCGATTCTCATTGTTTGATAGGGAATTTTTTTTGTTGTTGTTCTTTTCCAAGTTTAGACTTATTTGTGAGTGCTTCTGATTGGGAAGTGCTAACGACAGACCAACCCTTCAGATGAAAATAGGCATATTGCGTAGAGTGGCCATCTTTCCCTTTCACGTGGTATTCCTTATAAGCAGCCTGCCTTGATTTCAGCGGAGGGAATGTACTCCTCCACATTTGGGTGGGTGGGAAGATATGGCAACAGATACTTGTTCTTGTTAGTATGTGTGCTCACATCTCTCTTTGTTTTATAGTTGATTAGTCAGTGGTTATTTATTAACACCTATTAATTGCTTGCCACTTGCAAGGGGAAAAGAAGAGGGAATAGTGTATGCCTATAAGGACTTATTTTAAACAAGAAGCAATTAGATTACACTATAGGACTGCATGTGCTTTTAAAGTGTAAAATACCAGGTCAGAGGTAGGCTTCTTAAATACGAGGTGCCAGTAGCAAGTCTTCTTGGAGCAACCATTGCTCTAGGCAGATGGTCACTTCAGCGTCTAGAGGACAAGAAGCAAATCAGAAATGCATATTCATGGATTGTTGATCTGTGATTGAGGCTTTCCTCTCCTTGCCCACCTCTGCTTAACCTTAACCTGGCTAGTCTTTGGCTGGTTTTTGTCTACAGAATGGGGCAGAAAGCAAGCTCTGGTGGGCAGTTCTGTGGTCCTGCCATCATGATTTTTCTCTGTGATCTCTAATTTTGGTTCTCTGATTTCTGTTGAAGGAATCCTTTCTATCAGTGAATTGTAACTTTTTTCCTTGAGACTGACTCTTGCTCTATCACCCTGGTAAGAGTGTGGTAAACTCTCAACCTCAAATTCCTGGGCTTAAGGGATCCTCCTGCCTCAGCCTCCTGAATAGGTGGGACTATAGGCATCCATCACCATGCTTGGGTAACTTTTCTATTTTTTGTAGATAGAGTCTCGCTCTTGCTCAGGCTGGTCCCGAACTCTTGAGCTTAAGCAATCCTCTTGCCTTGACTTTCCAGAATGCTAGGATTATAGGTATAAGCCACCATACCTGGCTAGATTATAACTTTTAAAACATTAACATGAAAAATGGAGGGAAGTCACACTGGAAATAGATGTGCATTATAGGTAGGCAAACAAAATTTCTGCAGTTGGTAAACACTTTTATTTTCCCACCTTCTTCGTAAAGATTGTCTCCCATATAATCCTCATTCTGCTAGTACCTGTTGGAATACAGGACATGAAGGGTTGCGTTGGAGGATGATCCAAGTACAGATGATGTATTAATTCAGAATGTGATCTCATTAATTAAAGCATCTCATTGCTGCACATGGCATATCAGATAATAGTAAGAGAAATTACATGGTATGGAGTAATAGCATTCTAAGCCTACTCTGACATTGACCCATTTCATGTTGTAAAGCTGGCCTCACAGTAAACATTGCCATGTTATATCACTCTCTGTTCCCTTAGAAAATAGATTTTACCCATTGGAATGAGGGCTAGGAGGTTGATCAGACTTTTATTCTTTCAATGTACTAGCATCTGAGTTGTGCTACAGTCCAGATTCTAGTTTGGACTAGAAATCCAGTTTATGTTTGATATGGCTTTTTATATCTTTTGATCCTATTAATTTTTTTTTCCTTTTTTTCAGACAGAGTCTCACTCTGTTGCCCAATCTAGAGTGCTGTGGCATCAGCCTAGTTCACAGCAACCTCAAACTTGTGGGCTCAAGTGATCCTTCTTCCTCAGCCTCCCAAGTAGCTGGGACTCTCGAATTCCTGAGCTCAAGGGATCCTCTCGCCTTAGCCTCTCAGAGTCCTAGGATTACAGGCATGCGCCACCATGCTGGGCCAATTATTCTTTTTTTTTTTGCAGTTTTTTGGACAGGGCTGTGTTTGAACCCGCCACCCTCGGCATATGGGGCTAGCGCCCTACTCCTTGAGCCACAGGTACTGCCTCAATTATTCTTAAAATAATTTCTTATCCTGGCATCTGCTGACTCAGAGAGTTCTCTAAGAAACCCCATACCTAGCACTATAAGAATTATCTGGGGTCAGGTTTCTTTGTGGGATCCAAAGTCATGTGAGGCCTTCTTCCATTTAAACATCTAAGAGTTCAGTAGAGCTAGTTCTCACCTCACATCTTCACATTAGTTCATTTTTATAAACAAAGATCTAACGAAATCCTTTTGAAAAGTTGATGGGCAAGACATATTTGATAAAGAGTTGTTACCTACTTCTGTATTTCTTCTCTTGAGATGCTCCCTTTGTGCTGTTTTCTGTACCCTTTTGTGGCTTCCATGAACTCCAGGCTCCAAACATAGGCCTTTATGCCTTAATCTCCAGCTTCTTTTGATCTCGGTACCTATTACCTAGTGAAATTGTTCTCTAGTAACTAATAAGGTTTGCCTAACACAGCGGTTCTCAACCTATGGGTCGCGACCCCTTTGAATACATCGCGGCATTAGGAAGGTTGAGAACCATTGGCCTAACAGGACAGGCCTAACTGTCATGGAGATGAGTGGGGCCATAGATACTTCAGAGTAGTAAGGCAGTACAAGGAGAGGCCATTGGCTGGTGTCACCTATTCAGTCAGATGAAAGTACATTTGGATGGTGTGGCAGCAGGCATCTAGATAGCACTTAGAGAGTCCATTCAGTAATATTTAGAAATTCTACTTAGCAATACTGATGAAAGCAGTTTTAACAGACAGCTCACTAAAGAGCTGTGGAATTGCATGGATTATCTTTCATTTTTTCATTAGTTTGTTAACTGGTGAAGGGCTGATTGCTGCCAGGCACTCCCCATCCTGCTGAGCTGGTGCTCCAGAGGAGGGTGGATGTGCCTTGACTGCATTCCTGCAGCAGCCAGTCTATCCAGCCCTCTCGCAGTTCTGTGCACCTTCCTCCACTGTGTCACTGGCTCCTGACAGAAACCTTGAATTAAGTGGGATAGGAATAAACTGCTTGAATGCATTTGTGCAGATAGCTTCTCTCACCAGCTATCTAAAGTGCTTTTTGAAATACACGGGAGCCCTTTGTAAGCTGCTTTATAAGCTGTGAAGTCCATTGTTGCTGCTCTCAGCAGCCAGCGTGTCTCTAACCTAAGTAATGTCTACTTGGCTCTGACCCAAGGCTCAGTATTGGAAACTTGCGTAAGCAGCAAAGCCGCCCACCAGAGTCACTAGCAGCTGTTGCAAGTTGGAGGATTTGCAGAAATTGAGATTGCTATTCCCAGATATTGGCACTTGCCTGGTGATGAATGACCGAGTCTGTGCAAGTGGACTCTGTATGCTTTCCTTCGGCCTTTTATTTTCAGCCCTGTATTGTGGCGCCTGCTCAATGGCCCCGTTGTGGAACAGGGCGAGTGAATGGAGGGGTGAGTGGCCTGCCTCTACCACCATTCCCTCTCTCAGTTGGCCTAACTGAAACATTAATAATAGCCCTTTGATCCCCTGAACTGGTTTTTAGGGCAGGGATTTTGTGGCACATAGCACAAATGCCAAAGGCTAAGACCCCAACCTTGAGAGGGTAGAGAAATGAACTTCACCTGAAAGAGAGTGAAATAATGCCTGCTTCTGTTACTGTGGTGCCCTTTTGCTTTGACCCACCCATCTACTCCAAAACAGCTCGGGAGGTAAGGCCCAAAACTAGAAAAGGTCTATTCTGATAAAGTCATTAATGGTAGTGTGTTTATTTCTGATACGATTTCCCAAGAGTGAAATTTTTAGAAGATGAAGCCACTTTGTATAATTTTTTCCTATCACATATATCTAAGCATGTTTATATATGCGTATGTTGAAACAAGTGTACAGTGCTGTCTTCCTAGAGATTACACTACAAAGAAATCACCTCTATCAAGGTACATCCCTCCTGCCTTCAACCCCTGTCATCACTCACTCTCGTGTCACTCTTCCATTACCAGCATGTAAAATGCTGGAAGGCTCTGGTCACCACTGAGCCCACTGTAACGGTGCCTAGAATAGTGCTTCACTGAGTCAGCACTCCCTAGTTAGGTCTTGGACGAATGAATGGGCACTGATATTTCTGGGCTAACATTTTGATTACTTTAAAATTCAGAAAACAAAATAACTCTACTGTTCCTATAGAAAAAGAGTTCTGGAGCCACAGCAGTGCTGAAACCGTAAACAGAGAACCAAACTGGATGGTTTTCAGGAGAATTAGACTAATGCCTGGACCTGCCCCCAAAGTCACAGAGCCTTGAGTAGGTCACACAGCCTCAGTGGGCCTGCATATTTTTATAGAATAAGGAGGTTGGATTAAGTTTTTCTAAGGTTCATTCCAGGTCTGAATGTTTAATAATAGCTTTTAAGAGTTCTTATATGCTGTGGGTTAGTTAATTTAATCCTTACCATAGCCCTATGAGGTAGGTACCATTAAATCCTCATTTTGCAGATGAGAAAACCAAGGCCTAGAAGAGAAATTAACTTGCTACATAAATAGCAGAGCACATTTTCTTGACCTAATTGTAGATGCCCTTATTTAGAATGCAGTATCTGGGCGGCTCCTGTGGCTCAGCGAGTAGGGCACCGGCCCCATATACCGAAGGTGGCGGGTTCAAGCCCGGCCTTGGCCGAACTGCAAAACAAAAATTAGCTGGGCGCTGTGGCGGGCGCCTGTAGTCCCAGCTACTAGGGAGGCTGAGGCAAGAGAATCGCTTAAGCCCAAGAGCTGGAGGTTGCTGTGAGCAGTGTGACGCCACGGCACTCTACCCAGGGCAATAAAGTGAGACTC
>CAUYON010118601.1:0-15875 GCA_963573935.1 Arctocebus calabarensis
AAGGGAACACTTCTGCACTGCTGGTGGGAATGCAAGCTAATATGTTCCTTTTGGAAAGAATTTTGGAGCACACTTAGGGAACTAAAAGTAGACCTGCCGTTTGATCCTGCAGTTCCTCTGCTAGGTATATATCCAGAAAATCAAAAATCATTTTACAACAAAGATATTTGCACCAGAATGTTTATTGCAGCCCAGTTCATAGTTGCCAAGACATGAAAGAAGCCTAAGTGCCCATCGACCCATGAATGGATTAATAAATTGTGGTATATGTAAATCATGGAATATTATGTAGCCTTAAAAAAAGATGGAGATGTTACCTCTTTTATGTTTACATGGATGGAGCTAGAACATATTCTTCTTAGTAAAGTTTCTCAAGAATAGAAGAAAAAGTATCCAATGTACTCCTATTATGAAACCAATATATAATCACCCACACTTTCATATGAAAGATAAAACATAACTATAGCCCAGGATGCAGTAGGGAAGGGGCTGGAGAGGGAGGCCAAGTGGAGGGAGGATAATGGGGGGACCTCACATATGGTGCATGTTGCAAGGGTACATGTCAAATCTATTAAGAGTATAAACATCTAACACATTAACTAAATAAAGTGAGGTGAAGGCAGTGTTAACCAGTTTGATATAAGTACTCCAAATTGTATATAAAATCAGCACATTGTGCCCCATAAATGCATTAATGTACACAGTTATGATGTAATTAAAAAATTGTTAAGAGAAAAAAATAAAATCTAAGTGAACAAAAAAATAAAAAAGAAAAGAAATAGGCAAATGTATGTTTACTGACTCAGTCTCCGGTGAAACTCATCTTCCCAGTGGCTGGTATGCCTCACGCCTTGTATAAATGCTCGTGGCATGTTCTCTGTAGCTGTAACCCAGTACAGTTCTTTTTCTTTTTTTTTTAAAGAATTTTTTTAAAAATTTAACTTCTCTCCTTCCCAACTGTGTGGATGTTACATCTGGTGAAATTTTTGCCAGATCCTCACAACATCTATTCCATCCCACCATCCTGAGGTTATGAGATGCCTTAAAGACTTAGGGGGAAAGAATTCTTTCTGTCTTGCAGTTCCTGGTATTGGCCACAGGATAGTGGTAATGTCTCAATTCTTCATTTTTAGATAACAATCGACAGAGATAGTGGTGAAGACGTGAGCTCCCCCAAACACGGAAAGGAAGACCCAGACAACATGCCCCATGTAGGCGGCAATACTTGGGCTGGTGGAACAGGTATGTGGCCTGGATGTGCTCCTGGGTCAGGCTTCACTAGCCCAGCACATGAGGCCAGCACATCACCCCTAAGAAGGCTCAGGGGCCAGCTTTCCTTCATAGCCTCCCCTGTTACTCAGTCCCAGCGTGACATCAAGATATGCAAAGAGCTTAGCATTTGGAGTCCCACAGACTTTGCCACCCTGTGACCTCAAGCTCTGGGGTTGTGTCATCAGTAAAAGGGGGATAATGTTAATTGCCTCACAAGGTTGTGGTAAGCTTTAAATGAGATTAAGATTGTAAAGTGCGACACACAATTCCTGGCATGAAGAAGGTATTTATGAAAGTGCTAATCTCTTCTTTAAATTCCATGTTCTTGGGATGGTGCCAGAAATCCACGGTAAATTCTTTCTTGAGCAACTGACTTTGTAAAGAAATGGTCCTTGTCTTCCACATCTCAGAAGTGAGTAGGTTAAGATTACAAGATTTTGAGATAAGGGAGCTGGTTGCAGTTTGAACTGTTGGCTGCAGTCCATTCTTCCTCTTGGCTGCCCAACTAAAGCATTGTTCCCAGGACTGTTGTCTTCCTTTTTCCTCTGGAGCAGCTGGAAACACATCTGCTGGGCCACAGGAATAGGGCCAGACTGTGTGCGTACTGTCTGAGCTTATTGGGCCTCTGTACTTCACCTTCCCTTAGGATGGTCAGTGCCTCTTGGCCTTGACAGCCTGGGGAGGAAGTGGGTTCCTGTGCTAAGACAATGCGCTATCAAAGAAGTCTGTGACTTCTCGCCTACTCTGTGTATTCATCAAGTATCAGCCTTAAAGTAAGGCTATTTTTAGAAATGTCCTTTGATCTATATGTTAGTGTCAAGCCAACAAGATTTAATCCGTATTGAATGCATTGTGGAAGGCGTGGACAACTCTGGAACAAAAGTTCATATTTGTTATTCAACTTGAATTTACTAGCCCACATTTGCTTTTGAAGCAATTCCCCAGACAACCCTGCATTTGCTTCCCTTTTTCTTTTATTTTTCAATTGACTAAGGGCCTGGGCTCCAATTTCTCCTTTTCTCTGTCATTCTTCCCTCTCAGAGTTCTCTACGTTGTACTTAGCTCTGGCCCAACCAGTCATCTGCTTTCTATTTCATCAAAGCTCTCACTGGCCTGTCCCCCCACTCATCTTCTCAACTGCTTTGGGATGACCAAGCTTTGCTTTAAGAAGATTGTGCCTTGCCTTAGAATGTCCAGCTAGCATTTTCATTTAAATAGTACAAATTAAAGGCTCTGGGAAGTGAAGATTATGAATAACTCTCCTCCTGCCCTCTCCACCCCATGATGACTTTCCCAATGGCTCTGTGACTCATGCAGGTCACTCACACCAGCCTGAACAGTTTCACCACTTTCCTCCTTTCACCAAAATGATGCTGTAATTCACAATCCAGCCATTCCCAAGGATAACCTTCTATAAAAAGGGAGTCATATACCAGAAACCACTTTTCCACCTATAGCTATCCCTCCAATGATTGTGTCCCTCTGCCTATAGGCTGACCATGAGTGAGAGCCAGGAATCCCACACATCCGAGAAGGAATCTTCCACTACTCATTTCTGAATAGAAGTGAAGGAAGATATACTGTGATTAAAAATGTTGTAATTAATAGGCTGTTCTCATGGTATTTCCCAAAAGGAAATGCTTTACCTGGACTTCCGTCAAGGAAGCTGTTCTCACTGAGTTCTTGTTTTTAGTTTGTTAGATTGATTAAAGCTGGGGAGAGGGGGAGAAAAGCTTTCAAAATTTCCACTTTTTGAACTAGAAATTGCATAATTCTGTGTGACTGGAAGTTGTTTCAATAGTAATAGTAAAAGTAAACCTTTATATTGATCTTATTATGTGTCAGACAGTGTTCTAAGCATGTTAGCTTCATGACAATCCCATGAAGTAAATGATAGTAAATAAATGTCCCTGACATTATAGATGAAGAGACTGAGGTACAGAGATGGTGTAGAGCTAAGCCATGTAGAACCTGAGCTGATATTAAGAGACTGTTCTGCAGCTGGTGATATTTATCTGTTGAATATTGTTCAAAGCTGTAAGTCAGTTAGTAGAACAATTGTCTTCTAATTTTGGCTAAACCAGTGATAAAGGGTCATACATAGGTCACTTAATCTCTCTGTGCATCATTTTTACAATTTTGCAAACCAGAAGAAACAGTATTTATAGCCTATCTGTCTCTCAGTATTTTAAGGAAAAATAAGGTAACACGAGGAATGGTCGAGTTGCTCATTTAATTGGCAAATATATACTATGTGTTTAGGGTATGCAAGTCACTCTTACAGGGCAAGAGGTACAAAAATAACTAAAATATGATCCCATATATCACATAGTTGAAGAGAAAACAAAAATAAATATTGAAGGTGAACAAATTGTATACCAGAGTATTAATCCCTCTGAGGTAGAGGCATCAGATAAGCTGTCATAGAGTTTGGACTGAGTCTTGAAATATAGGTAGGATCTGGAAGGATAGAGAAAAGGAGAAGTACCCTAAACAGGGAATGCTTCTGTTTCCAGAAAGTTATTTGAATATTTAATTACTAAATACAGTTACTTTACAGGACTGTCTTAAAGCCATGGTCTGGTTTTGCAGTCATTTTCAGACTTACCATGTGGATTTCCATGCTTTCCCTCCAGGGGGAAGAGACACAGCAGGTCTGGGTGGCAAAGGAGGTCCTTACCGGCTGGACACAGGCCACACAGTGTACCAGGTCTCTCAGGTCGAAAAAGATGAAGTTCCTGAGGAGGTCAAGAGAGCGGCGAGAGAGATGGGCCAGAGGGCATTTCAGCAGAGGTCAGTGTTCCCAGGGACTGTGCCGGCTACTCTGGTAAAATGTCACCGTGGACTGTGGGTAAACCAGGAGGGGTGTGATTTTCCACCTCATGCAGCAACTTGGACCACAAATTGAATCCCATAAACCCCCACCCCCAGTGGAGACAGCCAAGTGAACAAAGTCCTGTCTTCTTCCTATTCAGGCACCTTGAAATTTGTTGATTACATATGACTGTAGGAGAAGGGATAGAACACATGAGAAAGTCAACCTAAAGATACTTCTCTGAAGAGAAGTTAAAGACAAAGGGAAATTTAAATCACTCCATCCAACTCCTTCTGTTCCTAGGCCACATTCCAGGAAGGGAAAACTAAATGACCAAAGGCACTGGGCAGGAAGAGCACCACGTGTATGGTGGAGGCAGCCAGCGTACCTGCCAGGATACAGGGTACCAGCTGGGGAGCAGTGGGCAGCAAGTCTGGATGGGGAGCCCTCGTCAGCAAGTGGAGGCCTCAAAATGCTGGTTGGCATGCCTGTGGCCTTTAGACATTAGCAGCTCCACAGCTGCTCTGGGCCTTTTTAATTGGACTTCCCCCCCTAAAAAAAAGCCTCCACATGGTGCTCTCACTGGGCATCTACATGCGTTCTTTAGCTAAAAGTGAAAAATGCCAAGGATTCAGCAGTGTCTCCTTTCATATTGAGGGGCCTGGTGGTGGTTTGGGAAGTAGATTTACATGTTTGTGCTCAGTGAAAGGAGTGGGGTATAGTTACAAAAAAGCACTCTCGAGTGTATGCGAGTTCTGAAATTCCTCCCACGTAGAACATCTGGTATTACATTACGTGCTGTGCTTTCACATCCTGCAAATAAACAGTACAGAACAATAGGGACAAAAGTGCAGGTCCTGCCTGCTACCCCCGCAGGAAAGTCTGTCCGTCTCTGGATCCTGTGGGGCCATCAGGTAAGAGAGGTGAATGCATCAAGACGGTGCTCTTAGCCCTTCCGCCGGTTTCTCTGGGGACCCTAGACAGTTCCTTTATCCTCGCTGTGTCTGAATTTGCTCTTCTGGAGCTAGAGGGCTTCTCTCTCTTTTCTTCCAGAGAGACTCTGAGAACAGATAACTATGTTAGGAATGAAAACAGTTGAAATTTCTCCCAAAAAAGGTGGGAGAAATACTATAATGTAAAGTCTTGTTAGAATTAAAATACTGCTCTACATTTCATGTGAATAATGAAATATCCATTTAGGAAAAGAAAAACAAGGACCATTTAGATATGTGTCATTCTTCCCTCCCCACCCATGAGTATCTATTATTGCCAACCTCAAAACCTCCCAGTTGTCCAGTCCAAATTGTTGCCCAAGTGGACAAGAGTGTTCTGGCACATAATAGTTCAGAGTCTGAAAGGCTTGGACAGAAGAGTGCAACCTCATCTCCTGTTGCCAACTAGGGAGAAGGAACCTGGTTCTATTGAGGGAAATTGGCCCACAGGGGAAGAAGTCAAGGGGCATCTACACTAATTAGAAAACCAGATTTAGTGAGTATCAGAGAAGAAAGAAAGGACATAGGGAAAGGAATGAGAAAACCACGTACCTCCCTCATATACAGCAGAGAAGAATCTCAGAGAGAGTAGAAGGAAATACCATAAAGTGGCTGAAAGACAGAAGAGGTGGGCAAGACTGTGAGAAAAGGGAGGAAGGAATAAAAGCTCATGGAGGTGCTGAGAAACACTGGCACAGCAGAATGCCCAGAGAAGAATGTGGCTTTCTGCTTTCATGGAGAAGTAGGATTTCTGTCCCATCTGATGACGATTCCATTTAGTACTGTTGAAGACTTTTTCCTATCTTTTTTTTCTTCAACTTTTCATTACGGAACTTTTCAAACATAAAACAAAAGTAGAGAAAAACATATTGAACCCTGTGGACCCGATCCCCAACTTGAGGAAGAAACCTCTGGCTCCACTCCCAGTCCTCACACCTGGCTTGTTTTGAAGCTAATCCAAGACATTCTGTCATTTCATGGTGAATATTTCAGAGTGTATCTCTATAATATCAGAACTCAAAAACATACAAGCCCATAATACTATTATCGTGTCTTTTAAAAGTAGTAATTCTTGGGTGGTGCCTATGGCTCAGTGGGTAGTGTACCAGCCTCATACGCCAAAAGTGGAGGGTTCAAACCTCGCCAAATGGCAACAACAACACCAAAAAAATAGTCAGGCATTGTGGCAGGCACCTGTAGTCCCAGCTACTCAGGAGGCTGAGGCAAGAGAACCGCCTAAGCCTAGGAGTTGGAAGTTGCTGTGAGCTGTGATGCCACGGCACTCTACTTAGGACAATAAAGTGAGACTCTGTCTCTACAAAAAAAAAAAAAAAAAAAAGTAGTAATTCTTTACCATCCATCAAATAATTTGTTTTAAAGCTATTTTGCCACTTTAGGCCTATGTATGTGGAATGAGGTCAGGCCCCACCATTTGTGCTTTAGAGCACCTTGTACCTTCTCTTCATAGCTCTTCTCACTCCTTCACATTTTATGATTTGTGTGATTAGTTGAATGTCTCTCCACTGCCTGTATGTTCCTAAAGGGCAGGGATTTCTCTGTTTTGTGCTCTAGTGTAACTCTAGGACCTGTACACAGAGCCTAGTACATAGCAAACACGCGTGTCTGTGGAATAACACACACATGCATATAAGTAATAGTATCACCCTTCAGTGCTTAAGTCAGAGACTGGATGGAATGAGGCAGTCCTAGCCACCAGTCAGATGATGCACTCTGTTGCCTCATGGAGCCCAGTATTACTGATGGGTTCCTGACGCTGTAATCATAGCATTTCCTTAGCATCCGTCTGGTGTGAAGCTACATACACATTCCTACATACCAGGAATATACTAACTCAGACTAACAGAGGGAGACAAGGACAGGACATGCATGAAGCGAAATTGAAACGTTATACCAATGAAAAGTGAATGAAATAGACAGTGAGGCATTTGTACACACTTAGAAAAGCATTTAGGTGGGCACCAGCTGTGGAAATCACATCTACTACCATTTGCAAAACTAATCATCCTCACATAGGGGATCTCGGCATATGTTTGTATTCCTCATAATTGATTCAAAATTATAGTATTTAACTCTGACCTATAAGAAAATGTAAAATGAGAACTAAAATTCCCAGACTCTTATGTAACAATAAATATACCCTTTAAAAATATACCGTGCCAACAACGTGCAGTTAGTCCACATAGATTACTAGGATGTGAAGCAGCTGTGCCCTGCAGTTTTGATCCCGGTTAAAAAAGCCGAAAGACATATTTTCAGCTAGTTTTGCGGGCTTGAAAGTATTAGCTATGGGAACCTTGTTTGATCCAGAGGCTAAAATTTCCTGTTTTCTTTCTCCATTCTCTGCTTTGGTCTTAATCTTTCAGAATTTGTTATCAGCTTTGAACACCTTGTAGATGATCTTTCTGACAGTTGATACAATCTAAAATATGATTTCCAGATTTCTTCATAATTGAAATAGCACGTGGTGTGTTTTGGGGTGCAACATGATCGGCCCCAGAGGTAGCCCTCTAACTGGAGCTAATTCTGATCCCTCTATAAAGATCTGTCTGCTTAAGGTGACTACCGACTGTTTAGCCGCTTCCTGGATATGAATCTATGTGTAGGTATGTGTGCATACATGTATGTGTGTGTGTTTGTGTATACATTCCTTCCTACATTCCTTTCTCCCCCTCTTCTCCCCACAAGGACAGCTATGTCCACATTTTTTTCTAATCCACTCTAATCTTATTTCTTTGGAAAACAGCACATTGACTTCAAAGGTATGGAGTGGGCCCCGCTGCCATCAGCCTTGATACTTGAGACAGAACTTAATCTAATGAAAATTCGCAGAGAGGTTTCAGAGACTGCCAAAACTAAACATAAGCAGTACTGTTAGGAGGTCAAGTCCTACACATATATTCCTTTTTGTTCTTCAGGATATGGAGTTAAGTAGCTTTAGAAGGGCACCTTGACATGTCACTTCAGAATACAACCTTTCAAGTATTATAGTGGCCTTGCCTGTAATTACCTTTTGATAGTGTTTTCCAAGTATTGTCCAACAGCATTTATCAAGTGCCACTGTGTGCCAGGCATTGTGCTAGGTCAGTGTTTTCAATCTTCATGTCTCACGTCACTTTTGAACCTATAGTGAAACTTCCACAGTCACACTTAAATTATGTTGATCAAAAAAGAGTAAAAAATAAATAAATAAAAACTACTTATTGTGCTTTGAACTTCTTCTGAAAATAATTTAACTAATGATCTTTAAACATTTCACAGCACACCAGTTGAAAGTCACTGTGCTAGGTATTAGAGATTCAAAGAAAAAATAAGATATAGTCCTTCTATTTAAAGAATATCATAGAAAACATCAGAGCACATCACCTATAATAAACATATTTTTCAGTTACACATACACATGCATTTGTATGTACTATATCCCAATGTAAAACTATTTCCTACTGTGGAATAGAAAAGTTTGAAAAACACCATGACAGAGAGAAACAGACCTGTCTATTAAAGCAATAGAGTATACAGGTTTCATGGTAGATGACTTTATCAGGTTCAAAAAAGGAAAAGGTCAGTTTTATCCAAGGGATCAAGGCCAGACTTCCTAGGATGTGTCCTTTGAGCTGAGTCTTCAAGCCTGAGTTGGTGTTAGCTGAGCTGGGGGGGGGGGGGGTGTTAAAAGGGCAGGAGTCGCAGATATACCCTGGGAGGCGAGGCCTGGCAGGATGAGGTGGTAGAAAGCTTCCAGCGCTCTGCCCTGTGATGAATGATCTTCCTGGTGCTTAGCCTGGCAGGGAGGAATAGAGACTGCTTATTCTCATGCAGAATTTGGGGTTTCTGTTTTAGCCCAAAGGGATAAAAATATACTTTGGATAAGAGTTTTACCTGTATATACGTAAGATCCATACATCCAGCATTGCACACACACACAGAGAGCAGTTCAGAAGATTGTGTTATGCTTAAGCTTTTGAGATATGCATTCATTATTCCCTCTCCTAGTATCAGACCCTTTTAAATTTGTAGAAGTTTATGGAAATGTGTGATTCAATTAGTGTAATATGGATGTAACACTGTAAACCCCAAGAGAGTTCACTCCTGAATGAATTTTCTACTTAGAATTAATTTAAGATGCAGCATTTAAAATAATCCTGAGCTGAATTTTTATGTCAGTCATTCATTTCAATTTATTTTGAGCACCTGTTACATGTTCAGGACTGTACTAGGTACTACACATGTAAAGATGAGAAAGACTCGGCCCTTATCCAAATGAGCACAGAGCCTTGTTGGGGAAGCCAAAGATGGTTCTGATAAGGATAGTGAAAGCTCTGACTAATAGAGGAGCGAAGTGAGAAGAGAGTGCAGCAGGCGCACCTGGGGGGACAGAGCAGGAGTCCTAGAAGAGAAGTTAATTGATTTGAATCTTGAAGGGTAGGTGGAGTTAGTAGGCAAAGGGGCTGGGAAAGGATGCTCTACATGGGGAGAAGCACTGTGGGAGCCTGGAGTCATGGGCCATGGTGTATGATACATGCAGGGAACTGTCAGTGCATTGGTGGGGCTGCAACAGAATGCAAAATGATAAAAAGGAGCAGTATACTGGGAGGACAGAATTTCAAAGGTACAAAAATATTAAAATATAATTTTCCTATCAAAAGTACACTGTAAGCAATTTTAGGAAACTCTTGTATAAGTGTATAACTTGTATAACTCTTATATAGCAACACATTAAGTTATGTTCTTTGGGCCCGAACTGTTATCTTGGTCAATCAAATAGATGATCTCCATCTTAAAAAGCAACCCATGGGAACTCTCTTAGGAATGTGCCACATGAACTAATCAGCTGCCATCATCAGAGCATGTCTGGGATGTAGCAGTGGTGTGCCCTAGAGCCAGGTCATGCACATTCCTCCAGAGACCAACTGCACATTGCTAACTCAGCATTCAGCGTCAGTAGCTTGAAAGTGATCATGGTGGTGATAGATACTCTATGAAAGTCAGCAAATACTACAAGTCAGGCTTTTTTAAGAAAATTCCTGGCCAGGCACAGTGGCTCACAGCTGTAATCCCCACTCTTGGAGGACGAGGCATTTGGGTTGAGCTGACAAATTAGAGACCAGCTTGAGCTAGAGTGAGACCCTATCTCTACTAAAAATAGAAAAACTAGCCAGGAGCTGTGGTAGGTACCTGTAGTCCAACCTATTCAGGAGGCTGAGGCAAGAGAATTACTTAAGCCCAAGAATTTGAGGTTGCTATGAGCTACCATAACACCACGGCACTCCACCCAGGATGACAGAATGAGACTGTGTCTCAGAAAAAAAAATCTTGGCCAAGTAAGGTGGCTCACATTTATAATCCTAGCACTCTGGGAAGAGAAGGCAGGAGGATCTATTGTGCTCAGGAGGGTTTTTTTGGGGGGGAGGAGGAGACAGAGTCTCACTGTGTCGCTCTGGTAGAGTGCAGTGGCATCACAGAGCACAGCAACCTCCAACTCTTGGGCTTAGGCTATTCTCTTGCCTCACCTTCCCAAATAGCTGGGACTACAGGTGCCCGGCTATTTTTTTTTTCTTTTTAGTTGTAGTTGTTATTGGTGCAGGCCCGGGCTGGGTTCGAACCTGCCAATTCTGTTGTATATGACTGGCGCTCTAGCTGCTGAGCTACCAGCCTAAACAAGAGCAAGACCCTGTATCTATTAAAAATAGAAAAATTAGCCAGTCATGGTGGTGGGTACCTGTAGTCCCAGATACTCTGGATGTTGATGCAAGAGAATTGCTTGAACTAGGAGTTTGAGATTGCTGTGAGATAAGCACTCTAGAGCCTGGGGCAACAGAGTGGTACTCCTCTCAGAAAAAGAAAAAAATCCTGGAGGCCATTTATTAGCTGTTTACCAGCACTTCGCTAGATGTTGCCCTCCTTTGAATCCATAAACATACCTAGAGACATCACTTCTTGCTTTTGTTCCTCAAAGTCAATCTGAGTTGCCAAGGAGTTTGCTAAAGTCCTAGCAGTAGGTGAATAGAAGTAAAAGGCCCACATGTACACAGCTTGAACTGTTATCTTTTTATGCCCTTTTGCTTTTAGGCTGAAGGAGATCCAAATGAGTGAATATGATGCTACTGCTTATGAAAGGTTTTCGGGTGCTGTTCGGCGACAAGTACAGTCCCTCCGAATCATCCTGGATAATTTACAGGTAATCTTCCATTTATAGTCTAAGAAAATAATCTGGGACCAAAGTTGGACCCATCCCAGAACTGTTGTAGAGAATCATCTGAATCCTCATCAGCCAGTCAGAAAAAATTAATCAGTGCTAAAATGTCTGGATAGAACTATGAACTCATTCCATAGCCTTTCTAGCTGAATTCTCTAAAGAAAAATATTTGACTTCACCTTTCCTCTTGTCCAGGAAGCAGTAATTTTACCAGTAACCTTAGTAGACCCCCACTTCCTGAGTCCCCTCACATAAGATCTATGAGCCCCATACCCTGGAAATTCACCAATAGAATTCTTTTCCTACAAAGCATGTTACTGCCATTGAAGAAAGAGAGGAACATTTTAGATCATACAGGATATGTATTCCCTGTGTTTCCTGGATCCTCTTCCTCACGCACTCCCCCCACATTGCTTGCCTTTTGCCATTTCACAAAATAACTGTTGGTGCCTCAGAAGCAGTTAATACTGCTGTTGCCCTCACCCCCCCCCAAATAGTATAGATGCTTCAATACTTCCTAACTAGTGAACATTATTTAGAGATTTTACATTTGAAATCTTGCATAAATAATTTCCGCAAATAATTAAGGAAGAGCTGAGTATTCCCTAAAATCACAAGTGAAGTCAAATTATTTTGTCTAAAGAGAAAGCAGAGCCTCATTTCAGGAGCAAAGGGGCGGGATTAGGAACAGGCTAACCCTGTGGCAGGCTTCTCCACTCTGCTCTGGAATCTCGTGTTTCCTCTCCACGATGCGTTTGAAGTTGACTACCCTCCGTTGTACCTTTCTCCTCTTTGGTTCTTATTTGTAAAGGCTCCTTTGAGGGAGGTTGTGTTATTTTTTGCTAGGTATTGGTGGTTAGAATTTCTGTAATGCAGTTTAATCCATGATCTTTTCCCAAAACTCTGAGAAAGCTTCATTTTATGAAAGATCTAAACTGTATCAGGAAATTAAGAAAAGTTTGGTCATTTCCAAGAGGAAAGTTCTTTTTTTTTTGAGATAGAGTCTCAAGCTGTCACCCTGGGTAGAGTGCTGTGGTGTCAAAGCTCACAGCAAGCTCAAACTCTGGGCTTAAGCAATTCTCTTGCCTCAGCCACCCAAGTAGCTGGGACTACAGTGCCCGCCACAACACCCAGCTGTTTTTTGGTTGTCATTGTTGTTTGACAGGTTTGAGCTGGATTCGAACCTACTAGCTCCAGTGTATGTGGCTGGCACCCTAGCCTCTGAGCTACAGGCACTGAACCCAGGAGAAAAGATCTTTATAATAACTAGCTAGATACTTAATTTTAAAATCTTGACAAATATAAGGATTTAATCATTTTCATGAAAAAGTCCATTTGCAGTTATGTAGGGTAAAATACCATAAGATGTTATGTGTGAACAACATGACATTGAATGATTCATTTTCTTCCATAGTCTTCACTTGACAAACGTTTATTGCCCTGTTCCTTGAGGGCACTTGGTAGCTGCCACATGGGCTTTCAATTTCAAAGGTAGGAATTGATGAAGGGCCAAATGTGTGGTTCAGAAGAAAAGAAGGTAATGGGAGATGGTGTTTCTACTGAGACTGGAGAATGAATATAGTTCAGTCATACATTCATTTCTTAGGTTTTTTGATGCACAGTAGGCATTAGGGATAGAAAAATAAAATAAAGCCCCAGCCCTCAAAGAAGGAACTCAAAAGACTAAGAATTTCCTAAATTCTGTAGGGAAGTTTGTATACGATTCTGTGAGACAAATGAAGAGAGGCATTTCATATTCATGGAGAATGCAATGCTTGAGTTCAGCCTTGTAAGATGCTGAGGAATTTTCCAAGTGTTGGAGAGTGAGTACATTCCAGACGTAGGAAACAGCATGTACAAGTGCACAGAGGTAGGGGAGAGCACGGTGATTTCAGAGAAGACCCAGGTGTTCAATGTGACTGGGAAGAGCACAACCTGGTGGCAGAGGATGGCGAGAGAGGAGGCAGGTTGGAAGAATCACAAGCACCACATCCTGAATAGCCTGGGTATCAAGAGGACAAGCAGATAACATTGACTTCTAACCTGTAGACAAACAGAAGCACTTAGAGGATTGACAGTACCAGCCAGGGACGTAAAAACACATTTTTTTTTTTTTTTGAGACAGAGCTTCAAGCTGTCACCCTGGATAGAGTGCTGTGGCATCATAGCTCACAAGCAATCTCCAATTCCTGGGCTCAATCAAGAGAGTCTCTTGCCTCCGCCTTCCAAGTAGCTAGGACTACAGGCGCCCGCCACAATGCCCACCCATTTTTTGGTTGCAGCTGTCATTGTTGTTTGGCAGACCTACGCTGGATTCGAACCCGCCAGCTCAGGTGTACGTGGCTGGTGCCTTAGCCCGTTGAGCCACAGGCGCCGAGCCAGAACACATTTTGAATTGAAGGTATCAGATTAGTATTACTATAACTAATGGCATTAGTATAACTAATACTCTAGTATTAGTTAATGCCTTGATTGGTGTTTGTGGGGTGATAGTTACTTTTATAAACATTATTACATTTGATCCCTATGTCACCATTTTAAGTGGCATTGTGTTATTAAGATCAGCAAAACGAACAAAAATCAAATCCATTACTATTATTTCTCACAGTATTATTTAGCACACAGACAAAGCTGGGTTAGAACTATGGTTAACATCAAGGAATGATTCTTCCAGTAATCAGCACAGTGATAAGACCAGTATCAGAAAACAGTGACCAGTTGCTTTTAGCTTTCAAAGGGAACTGAAAGAAAACTATAAAGGTCTCAGGGAACAGTAACAAATAAGATTAAAAGGATTGAAAACAAGAAAGTGGCACCCATAGAAAAAAAAAAAATCCTGGGTAGCTCCTGTGGCTCAAAGGGGTAGGGCACTGGTCCCATATGCCAGAGATGGTGGGTTTAAGCCCAGCCCTGGCCAAAAACTGCAAATAAATAAATTAATTTTAAAAAATACTTATAGGAATTAGGGTTAATAACTTACTAAATATCTCCAAAGAAATTAACTAATTATTTCAGAGAAATTTTTGTTTTTCTTCTTCTCTGGAAATCTAAAACCTAAATAATACTAAGAAAGAGTCTTGAATTTGGAGGGAAAAAATAAGAGTGTGCATTTTACACAGGTAATACTAATTCCGTACCTATAAAAATGTTTTTATTCTTTTACTTGTGCTTATGTGTTAAAAGTATAACTCTAGAAAGCAATAATGGTATCCAGATGCAAAATAATACCCTGGAATATGATAATTGGTTTTATTGAACTTAACAACAAACTTGGAACAAAAACATTTTTGGCCAAGAAAGAGCAACATTTCTCTTCAGACGCTTTAGGTGGGAGCTAGCAATCTAAATCACAAAAATTATTGGAAAATCCCTTGGAAAATGTCAAAGCAGTTTTAATTCCCTACAAGCTTTAAGCTAACATTTATTAAACATGCTAAAAAGCATGGGAACAGAGCTTTGGCAAGACAGTTTGGACCTCCTCCCGCGGAGAGTGTCATCAGATTGTGGAGGCAACAGGAAGAAAAGCTCCCAATGCCAAGACGGAAGGAAGCTGTTGAAGAGAATCCTCCAAAGTGGGCAGAGGTGGAGCAGGAGGTGAAGATCTGGATTCTGGAGCAGCATCAAACTGGGATCTCTAGCTTAACCAAGATGATACAAGAAGAGGGTAAAAAGATTGCATGAGAAAAACATTTATGATTTCACAGGGACACCTAAATGGTGCTTTAACTTTACAAAAAGAGAAGTTTTGAGCACAAGGACATGAACAAAACTTCCAACAGCCGATGAGAACCGAGCATTGGAATTTTATTCTTATGTTATCAGTCTTTGAAAGACTTATATCTTTAAGCTGTCCCAGATCACCTACTTGGATGAGGTCTCATTCATATTTGATATGCCACCCAACAGAACTGTGGACATCAAAGGAGCCAAGACCGTGGCTGTTTGAACCAGTGGACACGAGAAAACACATTTCACCGTTGCTCTACCTATTGTTCAGATGGGACAAAGCTACCACCTATGATCATCTTTGAAGGCATGAAAATCTGGCTTAACAAAGTCTGGTCATGAAGGCCTAGAGGATTACTTTAAAAACCAGCTTTGCTTGTTCTTGATCACTTCTAAGCCCATGTTACACAAAGTTCAAAAGCAATCACAGCAAACTGGAAAAGCCAACTTGCTGTGATACCTGGCAGGCTAACCAGCCAACTGCAACCTCTTAGTGTGTCAGTGAACACACCTTTTAAGGGCTGAAGGAAGAAAGAGTGACATTGTGGATGCAGACAGTAATGATTTAACACCAACAGGCAGAATCAAGAAAGCCTCCCCACCCAGGTTTGTGGCTGGATCCCAAGATCATGGAACGCTGTCAAGAAGGAAATGGTTGTGAAACTGCAGCCTCAGGATTGCTGTGGATGGAATGAGAACAATAAAATTTACTGAAATAATCACACCTACGGTGCATCTTAGCAGGGTACTGGTGAAACTTATTAAATGTAGAGTATCAATGTCTTTATATAGTGATCAAGAAAATGCCATGAAGGCTATCTCTAATAGTACGATCAAAATATTTCTGATTGTATATGAA
>CAUYON010118615.1:0-20125 GCA_963573935.1 Arctocebus calabarensis
GCATCACAGCTCACAGCAACCTCCAATTCCTGGGCTCAAGCGAGTCTCCTGCCTCTGCCTCCCAAGTAGCTGGGACTACAGGCGCCTGCCACAACACCTGGCCATTTTTTGGTTGCAGCCATCATTGTTGTTTGGCGGGCCTGGGCTGGATTCGAACCCACCAGCTCAGGTGTACGTGGCTGGCACCTTAGCCCGCTGAGCCACAGGCACCGAGCCAGGAATAAAATATTTTAAAAGAGAGAGAGGACAGAGAAAGGAAAGTGGGCAAGTAAAAGATAAGATTGACAAAAAAAAAAGAGAGGCCTAGAAAGAGAGAGACAGGAGTAATAGAGATGTACAGTAGGGTACTTTGAGCCATACCTAAAACACCCCATCCTCTGGGGGTTCTGGATTGGGTGGTTCCCTTGACATCTTCAGGTCTTTGCTAGCCTGAGCAGACATAGTACCCCATCTCCCCAAATAGAGAAGAAAAACAAGAAAACTATAAATAAAACCAAAGAAAAACAACACAAAAGCCATATAGGGTAAAATTGGGGAGAAAAAAAATAACAGAGGCAGAAAAACTAGCAAAAATGAAGTTCTTATTATTAAAGAAGGCAACAATGAGAAATTATATTACATGAGAAAAATGGAGAATAAAAAAAGAATAATCTAGGGGGAAAAATTGAAAGGAAAAGAAAGAAAGAAAGAGAGAAAGAGAGAAGAGAGAGAGAGAGAGAGAGAGAGAGAGAGAGAGAGAGAGAAAGAAAGAAAGAAAGAAAGAAAGAAAGAAAGAAAGAAAGAAAGAAAGAAAGAAAGAAAGAAAGAAAGAAAGAAAGAAAAGAAAGAAAGAAAGAAAGAAATCTGAATATGCCCAAGCTGAATATTGCTTGGGCAACAAGTGAACTTCTGGGGTATTAGCTGCTAATCACAATGCTGATACAGCTGTATAAGATGGAGACTGGAGGCCTATGATGACTTCTTTGCTCTCAAACTCCTCAGGGTTGGGAGCCTGAATCTCTCCTCAGGCCACTTAAAACATGCTTTAAAAAATTACCCTTGGCTAAGCAGGCTGTCCCAGGAAAGCATGTGTCTGTGCAATCTCTCCTTAAGTGGCTGCCTTCTTATCAGGCATGCCCAAACTGGCCTTGCTCTATTCCCTTGAGGGCAAGGCTGCAAGGCAACTCTAATGCCAAACAATGAAATCTCCACTCTTCCCCATTGTCTCAGTCCCAGCCTCCAGGCACTATTCAAAGTCACTTGATCACTCACTCAAGGTCTCCCAGGATGCGCCTTGCTCTAGGACCCTGAGGGCAGAGCCTGTAAGGTGGCTCTCCCACAATGGCTGTGTGAGCCTGGCAGCTGACCAATAAAAGCTCATTTCTGGCCCAAAGGCTCAGTCCCAGCCTCTGGGAACCACTCCAAGTCATTTGCTCACTTTTCCAAGGTCTCCCAAGGTAACTCAACTGAGTTCCCAATTCAAAAACAAACAAACAAACAAAACCCCACAGGGGATACCTTTCCTCTCTGGAATTTTGTTGCTGCTGTAGCTACAGCTGCCATGGCCTTAGATACAATGCAACCACTTGCTATGTCTCCACTGCTTTTGTACTCCTTCTAGGATCCATAAATCTCCTGCTGCTTCCCTTTGTCCCCAAGGAATTTTCTGGGCAGAGCCCACAAGCTAGAGATGTCTGGAATCTTCTCTCCCCAATCTCACTGTGCTTGGATGAAAAGAATATGTTTCTCAGCCACCATCTTGCTCTGTCCTGAGTTGTTTGTTTTTTTGATAGTTTGTTGAAAGTGAATAGAACCAAACTAACTTTTGTATGTTGATATTTTATTCTTGAATTTTACTCAATTGGTTTTTAGTTCTAGAAATTTTTTGGTGGAGTCCTTGGGTTTTCTATATGTGAGTGAGAAGGCATGCTGAATCTGCACTAGTAGATCAACAGGGATGCTGGTTTTCTATAGATGTAATTAAGTTTATGTCATCTGCAAACAGAGATAATTTCCTTCCATCCCGATTTGGAAGTCTTTTGTGTACATATGTGTACAGGAATAAAATGACATTATCTGAAAACAGAGACAATTTTACTTCTTCCTTTTGAACGTGGATGCGTTTTTTTTTTTCTTTTTTACCTTTGTGCTGGCCCTAATTTCTGATACTATGTTGAAAAGAAGTGATGAGAGTAGGAATTCTTGTTTTTTTTCTGATCTCAAAGAAAAACCTTTCATCTTTTCATTATTGATTATAATGTTAGCTTTGGGTGTGTAATATATTGCCTTTTTTTCTTTGTGGCAGTTCCTTACATACATAGTTTCTTAAGAATTTTTATTATGAAAGGCTGTGTATTTTTGCCAAGTGGTTTTTCTGTATCTGTGGAATTGATCATAAGACTTTTGTTCTCTATTCTGTTAGTTATGTGGATAACATTTACTGATTACTGAACCTTACATTCCAGAGATAAATCCCTGTTGACCATGGTTAATGATCCTTTTTAATGTGATAAATTGTATTTATTTTTGCCTCTGCATTCATAAGGAATGTTGGTCCTTAATTATTTTTATAATGTCCTTTTGTGGCTTTGGTGTCATGATGAGTGTGACCTCATAAAATAAGTTTGGAAGTGTTGAAATCCCCCAAATATTATTGAGTTGCAGGATATGATATTGTTCACAACAGTTAGAATTTCTTTTATATACCTGGGAATATTTAAGGTGGATGAATAAATGTTTTAAGTTGAAATCTCTTCATGGTATATCATTCCCTTGACCAGTAAATAGTGTTCATCTCCATCTGTCCTTGTTTTTGTTGGCTTAAATCAAGTCAACAAACAAATGAAACAAATTCTCACTGTCCATAGTCATCAGAGAAATGCCAACCAACACTGCTCTTAGATATTACCTACCCCCATTGAGAATGGGCCCACATCCCAAAATTTCAAAGCTACAGATGCTGGTGTGGATGTGGAGAGAATGGAACACTTTTACGTTGCTGGTGGGATTGCAAATTAATACTGCCTTTGTGGAAAGAAGTACAGAGAATGCTCAAAGAAGTCAACATATACCTTCCATTTGATCCTGCAACCTCATTACTAGGTATCTACCAAAGAGAAAAAATCATGTTATCACAAGGACATTTGACATAGAATGTTTATTGCAGCTGAATTCAGAATTGCCAGGATGTGAAAGCAACCCAATGGCCACGAAACCATGAATGGATTAATAAACTGTGGTATATGTATAATGTGGAATACTATTCAGCCATAAAAGATTGAGATTTTATATCTTTTATATTTACCTGGATGGAATTGAAGAACATTCTTCTTAGTAGACTATCACAGAATGGAAAAGCAAATATTCAATGTACTCAATACTAATATGAAACTAATAAAAAACAACTACATACTCACAGGAGAGAAAAACACAAGTATATTCAAGTGAGCAGGGAGAGGAGGGAAATGAGAAAGGGGAAGCTGGGATGGGTTAGTGAGCTCTTCCCTAATGTGCACCATGTAAGGGTATACAGTACACTGTCTGGAAGAAGGGTTCAAATACAACTTGTATGTTACCTTAGAATCACAGTGTAACCTAAGCATTTATACCTTTATATTTATCTGAAATTTTTTTAAAAAGAAAAATCAAATGAAAATAAAGATAAATAAGAAAAGAAGTTTGGAAGTATTCATTCTCCAAAAGTTTTAGCAGAATTAGAGAAGGATTGGTATTGATTCTTTAAATATTTGTTAAAATTTAGTGGTGAAGCCATCATCAAGTCTTGGGTTTTGTATGAGATATTTTTTATGACTCACTCATTATTAGTGTGGACTAATTTTCTATTTGTTTGCAATTTTGTCTTGGTATGTTGTATGTATCTGGGAATTTGTCTCATTAGATTCTTCTAAGTCATCTTATTTGTTGGCATATAATTGTTTAGAGTGGATTTTCAGGATCCTTTATATTTTTATTCTATCAGTTGTAATGTTTCCTCTTTCATTTCTAATTTTATTTATGTGAGTCCTCCTTTTTCTTCTTTTCAGTCTAGCTAAAGTTTTGCCAATTTTGTTTATCTTTTCAAAAACCAAATCTTAGGTTTGTTGATACTCAGGATCATTTCTACAGTTTGTATTTCAATTATTTCTGCTCTGATTCTTACTATTTCCTCTCTACAGCTATCTTTGGGCAGTTTCTTCTTCATTTTCTAACTTCTTGAGATACAAAGTTGTTTATTTGAGATCTTTCTTTTCTCTCCTGTAGACATTCATATCTGCAAATGTCCATTTGAGGGACACTTAAGCACTTGTGAACTGCTTTTGTCTCACCCAATAAGTTCTAGTACATTGGTTTGCCATTATTGTTCCCTATTTTCAAATTTCCCTATAATTTTTCATCACCTCATTGGTTATTAAGGAGCACATTTAATTTCCACTTTTAAAAATTTATTTTCCATTCTTCCTTTACACTAAAATATTTTAATCTTATTATTTACACCTTGATTTCCACATCAAAGATTAACATCTTTTATGAATTGAAGATGTTTTTGTTAAAAAATCATTTTAACTAATTCTGTTTGAAATGAATAGATATTAAAATTACACTTCAGAATCTCATTATTGAAATTTTTAAAACTCTTCTAACCAAAATTTTTTTAAAATATTATTCAACCTTAAGATCATGACCATTGAAGTCTTTAGAGCTCTCGATTTGCATTTCTTTACAGATATCTTTATTTTAAAATTGATGATTCCAGTGATTCAAAAATGATACATGTTAAAATTAGAAAATCAGAGAACACTAGCATATGTAAAGGAGTTAAGCAACAACTCTTAAGTACTATTATCAATGAATACAATATAGAATTTCACTTATTTTATTGGATTCCCTTCCAACCTTATTTTGGTAAATATTAATTCGGGTTGCAGCAAATTCTGTGTTTGTCTGTGTAGGTCTCTGTGTGCACACATGTGGATGTGTTTACAACTGATAGAGGATTTTTATCACATTGTATGTCAGTGTTATAATAGCAATATACACAATTAAACTTTAATTCCTCCTTATGATTAGTTTGATTTTTAAGTCTGCTAGGTTGACGTCTTGTAAAAGTTTATACATTTCATCATTTTGTGAATTTATTCGTTAATAATGACTAATGACATGTCTTATTGCTAATATAAGTTATAACTTAGGTTGATTTTTATGTGTTTATGAAGTGATACAATTTCAAAGACAGAGAAGACAATGTCTTTTTCATTTACTGGGGAACAGATAGCCTCAGAAACTATCTTTGAGATATTTTGGAAGGTAATAGACATAATGGCCTCTAACATAATTGCTTGTAATTTCCTGACATAGATATTTTGTAAATTGAATACAGAGCACTTTTTGGGCTATGTTTTAATATGGCACTTTAAAGAAGGGAGGCACAGTTCTCAGATTGTAATTACATCATCTCAAATTGCAAAAATTCTTATTAATGAATAAAAATGAGTTAAGCAATACTTGAAATGTATAATTGAGAACTTATAATTCTGTGTGAATTTTAATAAGGCTCAAAAAAGCCCTTATCTATGACATTGGGGATATATCATTTTCCCATCCTGACACATTGTTCGAAATGGATGTGATGTTGTTTTCTGATATCCGAGTTTACACTTAAATTCAACTTCTTCACCTGATTTGGAGTAAAGCTTTTCTCTTTCTCGCCACTTGAATGTTATGTTATATTTTTCCATGATTTCTTCTGATATTATACATGGATCTAGAATAGAAAAAAATGAACATAAAACATTTGGCAGTGTTACATAATGGTTCAGGAATGCTTTCTCAAAACCCTTTCCAAACCAACTCTGTAAAAATATCCTATGAAAGTTAAAATGGTAAATGATATATGAATCAAGTTCTAGGTTTAATGTGTGATATTGGGTATTATTATCAAAAATTCATATCACTTACATAGAAAGTCTAGCATTTTTTTAAACTACCATTACTGTTTCTGTTTGAAAAAATTCTTGGTCAGATAGTACAAACATTCAGTAATAAAAGGAATAAAATGTGGGGATAATGTATAGCACGATGTATAGTTAATAATGCCTTATTTTTAACTTGAAATTTGGTAAAAGAGCAGATTTTAAGTGTCCTTACATACACATACACATATGCATAATAGTACCTATGGGTAATGATGCATGTGTTAATTTATTGAATTATTGTATCATACATATATATACATATATGATTATCACATCCTATACAATGAATGAATATATATATATTTATTTTTGCCAACACAAAGTTTTAAAATAAGTATAAAAATAAAATGGAATTTTCTATACTATACTTCTCACATATAAATATTTGATAGGCAAGCATTCAGCAGGATGGCTATGTATTTCTTTGAGAAAATTTTATAAATAACAAAATGTGTTACTTATATACTGACTTTTCCATGATCCATGAGAATATAAAAGTACTTACTCAAGCATTTTGGTGGTTCTGACCACTGTCCATTACTACATGTTATACGCCTGTTACCCTGAAGTTCATATAAGTTCTGACACTGATATTCAACTGATGAATAAGGCGCATATACTGCTAATGGGAATGAAGTGATGTCTCCATTTTCAATAGGTGGAGGGGTCTTACATTTTCCTTTAGAATCTAAAAAACATCATTTATTTGATTTATTGAGAGAACATATCTAAATACAGGTTTAAATAAGGCAAATAGAAACAGACCACTTCACACAATATCAACATTTTTGTGATTTCTGGGGAAATAAATAGAGCAAGAAATTTTAATTATATAAATTGCTACCTTTTTAAAGGTTGTTTTTCTTTTTCACTAAACACACACACAAAGCATTAAGAAATAAGTCTACTTTTCAGGATTCCAGGGTCAATAAATATCTTTTTTTGTGAAAAAGTGCTGAACACATATCTGAGTAAAACAGAGAAAGACTCTTTTAATATACCATATGCTGAGGAGTTGGTTGGGTCTTTACTCATTTTTTTTACTTGGTTTTCATTTTCATCGCAAAAGAAACGTGAGCTCCATGAAAAAATTAAAAGAACACAAATCTATCAAAAGTAAAAGGAATGGTTGGCTTTAAAATATGTACAAAATGTACATCTACTAAGTACAATTCAAACTCCTGAGCATAATGAAAAAACAAACAAACAAACAAAAAAAAAACCACATAGGATTCTGAGAGATGTAGAGAATTCTTTCTGGTGAGAGATTTCCAGACTCCAGGAAAGACAAAGCAGCGTGTTATCCCAGGAGGGTCCCATTCTATTTAGCCAAGTGCTCAGATAGAAGCAGCCAGACAAGACAAAGCCTTTTTTTTCCCCTAGCAATATCTTGCTTCCTACAGGAAAGCATAATAAGAGGCCAATGACCCAATGACCACCCTGATAATGTTTTTCAATTGTGTTTGCTGTTTGAAGCAAACTTATTTCATTTCATATGAAATATTAATGTAGGGATAGAAAATACAAAAGGCATTAATATTCAACATGATCTAAATGAAAGTAAGGTTTCCCTAATTCACTTGAAAGGTAAGATGTCAATACCGGTGGAGAGTAAGAAGTTACATAAATAATATCTATAGCAACATTGTTTAAAAAAGAATAAAACAAACCATAGTATAAAGATACACTTAAAAATAATAAACATGAGTAAATCTAAGATTCTTTAAAAGTGTTCCTGAAAGGAATGGAGGAATAGGGAAACAGGACTGTGTGTGAGAGAAAACACACACACATAAAATGACAGACATGGAGGGGACTGTGGCTCATCGAGTAGTGTGCCGGCCCCATATACTGAAGGTGATGGGTTCAAATCTGGCCTCAGCCAAACTGCAAAACAGAAAAATAGCCGGGCTTGTGGTGGGCACCTAGAGTACCAGCTACTTGGGAGCTTAGGCAAGAGAATCACCTAAGCCCAGGAGTTGGAGGTTACTGTGAGCTGTGTGATGCCACAGCACTCTACTGAGGGTGATGAAGTGAGACTCTGTCTCTATTAAAAAAAAAAAAAAAAAAGACAGACATAAACCCTAACACATGGATAATCATTTTAATTTTAAATATAAATATTCTAAAGACACAAGTGAAAAGACCAAGAATGGTATGATGGATATGGAAATAAGACCCAACTATGTGCTGTCCTCATTAAACTCATTTCAACATAAAAACATGTGTATGCTAAGTAAAGGCAGTATTCAGTATTTTTTCCTGATAAAAAATAGCAGGAAAAATGTACTTTTTAAAAAAGTAAAGGTGGATAATATCAAATTTCCTTTGTTGGATTCCCTATTTCCTGAACCCTAAATGTTAAAGTGCCCAAGGCTATGTCCTAAGACTTCTTTTTACAAATGTAGTGGTTTCCCAGAAGGGTTCAGTAGGGCACATGTCTTTAAATATACTCTATATGCTGAAGATGCCCAAGTCTATATCACGTTCTAGGATATTCTTCATCTGTCTACTATACACTTAAAAATGGCAATCACTTAGGGCTGTCAATTGTACACAATGTGTTTTTTACACTTTTATTGCTCAGGAAATACCTGAACATCTTAATGCCAAAGACAAGAATTGATTCCAAATTCCAATTATTCCTTTACTCTAGTTGAATCTTTCTTGGAAATAGAATACTGTTATTTGGTTGAACTCACAAAAGCTTAAATTTTAAGTGCCATTATTTTATTTGTGTTTGAAAAAATATGAATTATTTCTTTTTATTGATATAAACAAATTTTACCCCTGATAGATATTCGGGGGAAATATAATATCCTACCTTTGCATTGAGGTGGTTCTGTCCAGGTTCCATTTAGACACACCACTTCTACTTCCCCAAACATGTCAAAAGGTTCAATACATTCGTAACGCACTCTCTCACCATTTGGATACCTACTCCTCTGTCTTGTTGTTATCTTAGCATTTTCCACTGTGGGTGGATTCACACAGGAAATATCTAAATAGAAAGAAAAATATTATTTCTCCATAGTGTTCATTTTGAGCAAATGCATTTCATAGAGGATTTTTAATTCAATAAATTATCTCTTGTAAAAGACTTTGCAAATTTAAATAAATTCACATGTAACATTTAGGAAAAGAAGAACACCCTCTCTTTCCTTAACCAGAACTTTGATAGTTTTTTTCTCTTTTCATTTTGGTGATCAATGAAAATGAACATTTTCCTGTACATTTCCTTGTCAGTTATAGTTGAATAACTATTACAGGTCCTATAAATTTAATAAGAATTTATGAAATGCAAATAAATCAAAATAACTAGATTATGTGGCATAACATTTTAGTTTGCAATCCCAATCATCTGTTTACTAAGTGTAATTTTAGCTTCTTAAAAACAAACACATTGAGACATTTTCTCAGAGATTAAGTCAATGATTAAAAACATACCTTGAAGAATACTCTATTTAAAAGAAGAAAAATTTAATTGATCATAGGATCTACACTGAAGATGTGAACAAATAACTAAAAAAACAAGTCCATCATCATAAAAACATTTAATAATTTAATTGCCAATGTTAAGAGTATTTTTGCTGAATGATTTATAATCCATCAGAGAGTTTCATGTACATAGAATTCTCTAGAGAACTTGGTAACAATAGTTTCAGGTTCCCATTCGTAGAGTTTTTCGTTCAGTATATCTAGAATGAGCCCATGAATTTTCATTTCCATTTTAACAGTTTTGCAGAAGGTGATGATGCTTCTGTTCCTGGGACTATACTGAGAACTACTGGGCTATGAGATTGAGCCTTGAATACTCAGTTCCATCCTTTTATTTTTAGGTATAAACCTACTTTGTCCTGGTCTAAAAAAAAATTAATCTATATCCATTTTGAAATGATGATAGAGACAGCCTATATTTTATTGCTCAAGACACTTCAATGAATAAATTTAAAAGTTCATCTAAGTACCTCTGCATGTTATATTTCCCATCCAAGTTCTCTTAACACATGTTACAATGTTGGGTCCGTCTAGTTGGTAATCTGTTGTACATTCATAAGTCAATTTTTCTCCCGACCTATATGAATCCTTCTCCTGCCCTACAAGTACAGCATTATCAAATCTGGGAACACCAGAACAATCAGTCTCTGAAAGAGAGAAAATATTTACAGGTATTTGTTTAGTAAATCATTAAAAAGACATCATATATAATAATTATGTACTAAAATAATAGTTAGATACATATAGAACCAATAAATACCAGATAATATTTTTCCTCTAACTTGACGAAAACAATGTAGCAGTTTTGAATTAATTACATAAACTTGTTTTAAATTTTTTGATAACAAAAGATGGGAATGATATCAAAAGCCTGAAGGGATATTACTAGTTGTAGTGACTAAGATTCCATTTTTCCAATTCAGATCTATTTTTGCCCATACAAGCCACTGTGTTTCTATTTCTTGTGTCTGATACATACGTTACTTATAACGAGTATTTAGAATATTTTAGAAAGTATATTTATGGAAAGATAGTTGCTACACTGACAGAAGGCAGAATAATGATGAGATTCAGAAGTAGGGCCTGCTTTATTTTCTGAACTGAGGTAATGGATTAGATGTCTGAGAATGTAAATCACTGGATGCTGAAAGTCCACAAAAGATGATGTTAAAATTTAGTAATTTGGCTTATGATGTCTAGCCCCAGCTCTAGCTAGTTAGAGCTGTAATTCTCTGCAACAATCCGGAACCTTCAAGAAATGCATTGTTAAATTCAACATACTGCATACTTCCTTAATTGTGTCATTACATTTTGCATTAAGGATGTTTATCTTATGTAAAATAAATAAAATACACTATACTTATGCATGTTGGCTGTTGAGACCATTTTTCTCCTAAGCATTTTGTAAATTCAGGTCCATCAATTCCAAAACCTTCAGAACATTTGTATATAAATTCTTCACCATATTGATAACTGTCTAACTTAGGAGATATAATGCCATGATCAATTGAAGGTGGTGGCCCACAAGGAAGTCCTAAAAAAAAGAAGGCATCAATACATGTTTCACAATCTCAAAAATTTATTTTATGAACTCACTTTCACTCTTAGTAGTTTTATTTGAAAATGAATAAAACAGGAGCTACTATGACATCACCTAACAGTGATTTTCAACTGGTATGCCATGAGAAGATCATTTTTAAAGATCATTAATTAAATTATTTTTAAGAAGTTCAAAGCACAATAAGTATGTTCTTTTTTGTACTTTTTGTTTTGATCAAAATAATTTAAGTGTGCAGTGGAGGTCTAAGTATAGGTTCAAGTGTGCTGTGAATTATAAACATTGAAAAACACTCAAGGTCCTAGAAGGTACACAACTGGTTCCTAAAAAGCACCATTCTGGTGTCTATCTGTTTATATGTCACAAAATGAACAAGAGCATGAAAATAAAAATTTCAATATGTTTAAGAAGAGATAACCAGTGCTTTTCTAACCAGTCCTTAGTGATAATTTGGAACACATTGAGAATTAATAATCCTAATAAAAGTATCATATAGGGTAATAAATCAGAAAAGATGCTGTAGGAGGGCCACAAAATAATTTAAAGTGAGTGGCAAGGAAAACACTACAACAAATGAACAGGTAGGTTTAATTTCACTATGTATCTTATTTTTTTAACAAAGAGACATTCCAGCATAAAAAGTGACTCTCATATACCAATAACATTTTAAAATGATTTAATTATGCAAAAATTATTTCAAAGGTATAATATCTAATGGTTTTATATGTATAGTAATGTAAATTATTGTTAAATTCAACATACTGCATACTTCCTTATTTGTGTCATTACACTTTGCATTAAGGATGCAAAGAAATCATATTTTTAATTTTTTGTCTTTAATTAGTATAGGTACATAATAGTTGTTTATGTTTGTAGGATACATGTGATGTCTTGATACAGGCATATCTTATGAATTAATCAAATGAGGGCAATTGGGGTATTCATCGCCTCAGGCATTTGCCATTTCATTGTGGTAGGTACATTTTAATTCTATTATTTTAGTTGTTTTCAAGGATATCCTACCTTATTAGTGATTATGGTCTTTGTTGGGCTATCAAATATTGTTCATTCTATCTAACTAACTATTTTTGCTCCCATTAACCATTCTGTCTTTATGTCTCTGCCTGCCCACTGTACTTTCCAACCTCTGGCAACCCCTTTCTACCTTCTGGCTCAAGGAGGTCAAATGTTTTTAATATTTAGCTCCCAAATATGAGTAAGAACATGTAAGATTTGTCTTTCTGTGCTGAACTTATTTTACTTAACATAATGTTCTCCAGTTTCATTAATGATATTTATCTTATTTAAAATATAATAAAATACACTATACTTATGCATAGTGTTTGCAAATGCCAGTGTATTATTCTTTATTGTGCCTATATAATATTTCATTCTGTATGTGTCCCACAATTTCTTTATCCATTTGCCCTTTGATGGACACTGCTGTAAATTCCAAATCTTGTCTATTATAACTAGTGCTGCAACAAACATGAGAGTTCAGATATCTTTTTAACACATTGAATTCTCCTCCTTTGGATGTATATCCACAGTGGAATTGCTTGGTCAAGTGATAGATCTATTTTTACTTTTTGAAAAATCTCCATACTATTCTATACACAAGAGATTATTTCTAATGAATGACACTGTAAACAGGACTTAAGTTTTCATACTGTCCTCACCTACACATTGAGGTGGAGAACTCCATTTTCCCAAGTTGCATGTTATCCCATTGTCTTCAGATATTCTGAAACCATCTTCACAAATATAACTTAATTTTTCACCATGTGCATAAACCTTTGGTTTAATTGTATCTTCCCTTTCATTTGAAGATGCAGATGAGTAAATAGTTCCATGCTCTATGTGAGGTGGCTGAGAACATGGAATTTTTTCTATGAAATGAAATGAAAGGGTAAAGCACAAATAGATTGAATAAATTGAAATATAAAGTGAACTACTATTTTGGATTTTAAAGTGGCATACTTTAAAAATAGCATTATTTGAAAACAAAATAATTTTGAATCTTGAAAGCATATGTGGCCTTATGTTACCATCCCCTTGCTCAATATCCCCCTACATTTATGTCTTATTCATTATGGTTAGTAAACACATACAAAAAATGTTATCTAATAATTATATTATATCTCACAGGTGTTATTTATGGACAAAATATGGTGAAAGTGAAAGAATGCTGATTGATTTAAATGTCCAGATCATAATTTATGGAGTTAGGATAAAGGAATAGATATAGAGAAAGATCTTCATCTTTATCTACAAAGACCATGGAAGAACATATCTTATTTGAAAGAATCTTATAAAGCAAGTTATATGCTACTAACCAACACACTGTGATGTAAATATCCATTTTCCATCTTTGCATAAAATTTCTTCTCTTCCCTTAAGTAGATAATTTTCTTGGCAGAGAAAAGATACTTTTTCTCCATCTTGATAATTCACTGTAGTTGTCATATTCCAAGCGTTGGGAATCTGAGGTGGAGGTGCGCATAATTGTAGTTGTCCATCTAAAAAAATATTAAAATTAGACTTCTTGATTAATAATAACTTTCAGTAAATATAAAGTTCAATATATGTTTTATAAATAATCATATAATAATGGTTATATTCTCTGTTTACATGTTATACTTTTCAACTTGTATAGCAGCTCAATGCTATCACTTTTGGCTTATAGTCTCATACTTTTTCAAGTACTTTTTCCCACCTACATTTTGCATAAGCAATCTTACATGATTTATAGGCATGATTTTAATTATTTCTAACCTTTAGGATGTTTAAACTGAATTACACACTCTCATTAAGAAGTATTAAATAAAAATTGATATCAGGGTCTTTTACAGAGATAGCTATTACCAAAAATACTGTAAGTGGATTAAAATCCTCCCCAAATAGGCTGCCAATGGATTCTGATTAGTTAGAGGAAAAATTGCATTTAGTTAATAATTTGGTACTGATACTTGGCCAATAGAAGAAGCATTAGATATCTTCACTAGAGTTATAGTGTGCTATTCATAGTTGGAAATTCCGTGGGGGAGAGGCAAGATGGCCGACTGGAAGCAGCTTCTGACAGAGGCTTCTGTCCAAAAGGAAAGATAACCTCCAGAAACTGCCCAAATTGAGCCGAAGACTGGAAGCCCAGCCTAGAGAGAGAAGTGATAACTGCAGGTCACCTCTGCTGAAGGCAAGTTGCGACTCCAAGAAGCCAAGTTTCAGCCAGAAAAACTGAACTAAAGTTTTCTGCTATTCTGAACTTCCAGCACCTGTCCCCCTTACCTGATGCACCAAAAGCATGACCTCTGCTGAAACTGAGGGAGGAGGATTTGAGCAGCGTCAGCCCTCCCTTTATACCGGACCAGGTGGCCACCAGGTAAGAGACTGGGGGCCCCACAGAGCCCCTGCCAGTCCCTAGGGCAGGGACTCCGCTGGGAACCACAGGGCTCCACTCTGCAGCCCGCCAAGCACACCACTGCTGCAGGAAGGGACTCTGCCAGGACACTGCGCAGCTCTGATCCATGCCCCACTGGGCATCGGCCTGCTGCCCACAGTGGCCAAGAACTCCACCGGGGCATGGCACCGAGTGGCACCCCACTGGGCTTTGGCTCGCCACCAGCCATGGCCAGGAACTCTGCAGGGACTCCTGCACAGCTCTGATCCATGCCCCACTAAGCCTCAGCCCTCCGCTTGCAGCAGCCAGGAACTCTGCCCGGCCTCAGCCCACCGCCTGCCAACTGCCTCAGCCAGGGACTCCACTGGGACCCCAGGGCAGCTCCAATCCATGCCCTGCTGGGACTCGGCCCTCTGATCGCAGCAGCAAGGGACTCCAAGGGACCTCAGCTCATGGACCCCCATGTCCAGGGACTCCATCGGGACCCCCACGAGACTTATCCTCACCCCACCGGACTCGGTCTGCAGCAGCCAGGGACCCTGCCTGGACCCCCACACAGCTCCGCCCTGCCCCCTGCTGGGCCTCCGCTTTCCGCCCACACCATCCAGGGACTCCCCGGGGAACCTGCCAGGCTTCCGCCTGCCTGCCTGGGCCAGGAACTCCGGAAGATGCACAACCCATGTTCTCCCCTACCCTCTCTGCCTCTGTGCTGGCCCTGTCCATCTGGCCATGGACTCAGGAGGCCCCTGCGACCTGTGCCCTCCTTCTAGAGTCCTCCTCCCAGCCATAGATTGCTGGAGGTGCGGGCTCCCTTTGCAAAGGCCACCAGGTGCTGGGCACCCCCAGAACTGCCCTGCACCATTCCAGGACCTGCTGCTTAATCTGGGCGTGCCACACTCCGAAGCTAATCCCACAGCCAGAACTCCCTGCCTGGGGCAGTCCCAGAGGAGCTAAACAGGGACACTCCTTACAAAGATCCAACAACAACAGAGTGATCCTGCTGAGGTCTGATCTGGGAGACACACCTCCCCAACTCTGAGAATGGTCATAGGCAACAGTAAAAAATAATCATGAAGTGGAATCAACAGAAAAACTTGGGCAATATGAATTATCAGAGTAGATCAACTCCCCCAAGGAATCACAAGGCAGATACAGCACAAGATCCCTTGCATAAGCAAATTTCTGAGATGCCAGAAATGGAATTCAGAGTCTGGATAGCAAAAAAGATTAGCGGAATGGAGGAAAAGATGGAATTAGAATTTCAAGCAGTAATCCAAAAGATGACCCAAAAGATGTCTCGAGAATTCAACGAATTCAAAGACAAAATGACCAAAGATTTTGACACGTTGAGATAAGAAGTTGTAGCCCTCAAAGATCTGAGGAATACAGTAGAATCCCTCAGTAACAGAATGGAGCAAGCAGAAGATTTCTGACATGGAAGACAAAGCTTTTGAACGCTCCCAAACTTCCGAAGAGGAAGAGAAATGGAGGGCAAAAACAGATCACTCCCTCAGGGAGCACTGGGATAGTTCTAAGTAAACCAACATTCGCCTCATAGGGATCCCCAAAAGTGAAGAAGTGGCTTCACAAGGTACAGAGTCTCTTCTTCATGAGATTATGAACAAGAGCTTTCCAGACATGCCAACAGATTCTGAAATTCAGATAGCAGACAGTTTCAGAACTCCAGTACAACTCAACCCAAATAAGATATCCCCCAGGCACATCATAATCAATTTTACGAAAGTTAACATGAAGGAGAAAATTCTGAAAGCAGCCAAACCTAAGAAAACCTTAACCTACAAGGGGAAGAATATGAGAATAACTGCAGATCTCTCTAATCAAACCTTTCAAGCTAGAAGAGGATGATCATTGAATTTTAATCTCCTAAAACAAAATAACTTTCAACATAGGATCCTGTAGCCAGCTAAACTGAGTTTCATTTACAATGGAGAAATTAAATACTTTAATGACATCCACAAGTTGAAGAAATTTGCCACAACCAAACCAGCTCTCTAGGATATTCTCAGACCTATCTTCCATAATGACCAGCGTAACCCTCCATCACAAAAGTAAACTCACTCAGAAACTTTTGATCAAATTCCAACTTCCACAGTCATGAAAAGATTAAAAATGTCCACCAGACGTTCTAAAGATTTATCAATATTCTCAATTAACGTGAATGGCTTAAATTGTCCACTAATGAGGTACAGGTTAGCTGACTGGATACAAAAACTCAGTCCAGATATTTGCTGCATACAAGAATCTTATCTTCCCTTAAAAGATTAATATAGACTCAAGGTGAAGGGATGGTCATCTATATTCCAGGCAAATGGAAAACAGAAAAAATCAGGTGTTACAATCGTATTTGCAGACACAACAGGCTTTAAACCAACCAAAATAAGGAAAGACAATGATGGACACTTCATATTTGTTAAAGGTAACTCTCAATATGATGAGATTTCAATTATTAATATTTATGTACCCAACCAGAATGTGCCTCAATTTATAAGAAAAACTCTAACAGACATGAGCAACTTGATTTCCTCCAGCTCCTTATTAGCGGGAGAATTTAACAACCCTTTAGCAGTGTTGGATAGATCCTCCAAAAAGAAGCTAAGCAAAGAAATTTTAGATTTAAATTTAACCATTCAACATCTGGATCTAACAGACATCTACAGAACATTTCATCCCAACAAAACTGAATACACATTCTTCTCATCAGCCAACGGAACATACTCCGAGATTGATCACATCTTAGGTCACAAGTCTAACCTCAGCAAATTTTAAAGAATAGAAATTATTCCTTGCATCTTCTCAAGCCATCAAGGAATAAAAGTTGAACTCAATAACAACAGGAATCTGCATGCTTATACAAAAACATGGAAGCTAAATAACTTTATGCTGAAGGATAGATGGGTCATAGATGAGATTAAGAAGGAAATTACCAAATTTTTGGAACAAAATGACAATGAAAACATGAATTATCAGAACCTCTGGGATAATGCAAAGGCAGTCTTAAGAGGGAAATTTATAGCCCTGAAAGCCTTCCTCAAGAAAATGGAAAGAGAGGAAGTTAACAACTTAATGGGATATCTTAAGCAACTGGAAAAGGAAGAACATTCCAACCCCAAAGCCAGCAGAAGAAAATAACCAAAATTAGAGCAGAATTAATGAAATTGAAAGCAAAAGAATTATACAACAGATCAATAAATCAATAAGTTGGTTTTTTGAAAAGGTCAATAAAATTGATAAACCTTTGGCTAACCTAGTCAGGAAAAAAAGAGTAAAATCTCTAATTTCATCAATCAGAAATGGTAAAGATGAAATAACAACAGACCCCTCAGAAATTCAAAAAATCCTTAACGAATATTACAAGAAACTTTACTCTCAGAAATATGACAATCGGAAGAAAATTGACCAACAGTTGGAAGCACACCACCTATCAAGACTTAGCCAGAACATAGTGGAAATGTTGAACAGGCCTATATCAAGTTCTGAAATAGCATCAACTATAAAAAATCTCCCTAAAAAGAAAAGCCCTAAATCAGATAGCTTCACGTCAGAATTCTACCAAACCTTTAAAGAAGAACTAGTACCTATATTACTAAACCTCTTCCAAAATATAGAAAAAGGAGGAATAATGCCCAACACATTCTATGAAGCAAACATCACCTTGATCTCTAAAACAGGGAGAGACCCAACACAAAAAGAAAATTATAGACCAATATCATTAATGAATATTGATGAAAAAATATTTAACAAGATCCTAACAAACAGAATCCAACAACACATAAAACAAATTATACACCATGACCAAGTGGCCTTTATCCCAGGTCTCAAGGCTGGTTCAATATACGTAAATCTATAAACATAATTCAGCACATAAACAAATTAAAAAATAAAGACCATATGATTCTCTCAGTTGATGCAGAAAAAGCTTTTGACAATATCCAGCATCCTGTCACGATCAGAACACTTTTAAAAATTGGCATAGAAGGGACATTTCTTAAACTAATAGATGCCATCTACAGCAAACCCACAGCCAATATCGTATTGAATGGAGTTAAATTGAAACCATTTCCGCTTAGATCAGGAACCAGGCAAGGTTGCCCATTGTCTGCTCTGGTCTTCAACATCATAATGGACGTTTTAGCCATTGAAATTAGGAAAGAAAAGGCAATCAAGGGTATCCACATAGAGTCAGAAGAGATCAAACTTTCGCTCTTCGCAGATGATATGATTGTATATCTGGAAAACACCAGGGATTCTGCTACAAAACTTTTAGAAGTGATCAAGGAATACACCAATATCTTAGGCCACAAAATCAACACCCATAAATCTGTAGGTTTTATATATACCAACAATAGCTAAGCTGAAAAAACAGTCAAGGACTCTATTCCTTTCACAGTAGTGCCATAGAAAATGAAATATTTGGGAGTTTACCTAACAAAGGATGTGAAAGACCTCTATAAAGAGAACTATGAAACTTTATAAAAAGAAATAGCTGAAAATGTTAACAAATGGAAAAACATACCATGCTCATGGTTGGGAAGAATCAATATTGTTAAAATGCCTATACTTTCCAAGGTAATATATAATTTTAATGCAATTCCTATTAAAGCTCCATTGTCATATTTTAAAGATATTGAAAAATAATACTTCATTTCATATGGAATCAGAAAAAACCTCAAATGGCCAAGACATTACTCAGAAATAAAAACAAAGCAGGAGGAATCACGCTACCAGATTTGAGATTCTACTATAAATTGATAGTGATCAAAACAGCATGGTACTGGCACAAAAACAGAGAGGAAGATGTTTGGAACAGAATAGAGAACCAAGAGATGAATCCAGCTACTTACCATTACTTTATCTTTGACAAGTCAATTAAAAACATTCAGTGGGGAAAAGACTCCCTATTCAACAAATGGTGTTGGGTGAACTGGCTGGTGACCTGTAGACAACTGAAACAGGCCTCACCCCTCTCACCATTAACTAAGGTAGATTCTCACTGGATTAAAGATTTAAACTTAAGACAGGAAACTATCAAAATATTAGAAGAAAGTGAAGGGAAAACTCTTGAAGGAATTGGCTTGGGTGAATATTTTATGAGGAGGACTCCATCGGCAATTTAAGCAGTATCAAAAATACACTACTGGGACCTGATCAAATTAAAAACCTTCTGCACAGCGAAGAACATAGTAAGTAGAGCAAGAAGACAGCCCTCAGAATGGGAGAAAATATTTGCAGGTGATTCCTCTGACAAAGGTTTAATAACCAGAATCCACAGAGAACTCAAACATATTAGCAAGAAAAGAACAAGTGATCCCCTCTCAGGGTGGGCAAAGGGCATGAAGAGAAACTTCTCTAAGGAAGACAGGCACATGGTCCACAGACACATGAAAAAATGCTCAAAATTCTTAATTATCAGAGAAATGCAAATCAAAACTACTTTGAGATACCACCTAACTCCAGTAAGATTAGCCCACAAGACAAAATCCCCAAACCAGAGATGTTGGTGTGGATGTGGAGAAAAGGGAACACTTCTACACTGCTGGTGGGAATGCACACTAACACATTCCTTTTGGAAGGATGTTTGGAGAGTACTTAGAGATCTAAAAATAGACCTGCCATTCAATCCTATAATTCCTTTACTAGGTATATACCCAGAAGACCAAAAATCACACTACAACAAAGACATCTGTACCAGAATGTTTATTG
>CAUYON010118619.1:0-15893 GCA_963573935.1 Arctocebus calabarensis
AGTCTGAGGTCTGGTAGCGTGATTCCTCCTGCTTTGTTTTTACTTCTGAGTAATGTCTTGGACATTTGAGGGTTTTTTTTTTTGTGATTCTGAATAAAATGAAGTATTATTTTTTTCAGTCTCTATAATGCAATCCCTAAAAAAGCACCACTGTCTTTAAAGTATGACAGTGGTGCATTAATAGAGATTGCACTATAATTGTATATTACTTTGGGTAATATAGATATTTTAACAATGTTGATTCTTCCCACATGAGCATGGTACGATTTTCCATGTTTTAACATCTTCAGTTATTTCTTTTTTTAGAGTTTCATAGTTCTCTTTATAGAGGTCTTTCACATCTGTTGTTAGGTAAACTCCCAAATATTTCATCTTCTTTGGCCCTTCTCTACAAGGAATAGAGTACTTAACTTTTTTTAGCTTGACTTTGTTGGTATATATAAAGGCTACATATTTGTGAGTATTGATTTTATAACCTGAGACACTGCTGTATTTCTTGATCATTTCTAAGAGTTTTGAAGTTGAGTCCCTGGGATTTTCCAGGTATAGGATTGTATAATCACCAAAGAGTGAGAGTTTGATCTCCTCTCACCCTATTTGGATACCCTTGTCACCTTCTGCTGCTGGATTATAATGGATAAGACTTCCATTACTATATTAAATAACAGTGGAGACAGTAGGCATCCTTGCCTCATTCCTGATCTGAGTGGAAATGTTTTCAATTTTACACCATTCAATATGATATTGGCTGTGGGTTCGCTGTTGACGGTCTCTATCAGTTTAAGACATGTCCCTTCTATACCTATTTTGTTAAGTGTTCTGACCATGAAAGGATGCTGTATATTATCAAATGTTTCTTCTGCATCAATTGAGAGAATTATATCATCTTTGTTTTTTATTTTATTGATATGATGTATTATATTTATAGATTTGCATATGTTGAACCAACCCCATAACCCTGGAATAAAACCAGTTTGATTATGGTATGTAATTTTTTTGATGTGTTGTTGAATTCTCTTTGCTAAGATCTCATTGAATATTTTTGTATCCATATTTATTAATGATATTGGTCTATAATTTTCTTTCTTTGTTAGATCCATTCATGGTTTGGAGATCAGTGTGATATTTGCTTCATAGAATGTGTTGGAAACTATTCCTTCTTTTTCTATGCTTTAGAAAATGTTGTGTAATATATGTACTATTTCCTCTTGAAAGGTTTGATGGAATTTGGATGTGAAGTCATCTGGTCCTGGGCTTTTCTTTTCTGGGAGATTTCATTTTGTTGATGTTATTTCATTGATTGATATAGGTCTATTCAAGATTTCTAATTCTATCTGTTTGAGTCTAGGAAGGTTGTGTGCTTCCAGGTATTAGTCCATTTCCTTCAGATTTTTGTATTCCTAGGAGTAGAGATTATTGTAGTAATCACAGAGGATTTTTTAGAATTTTTGAGGTATCTGTTGTTATTTCTCCTTTATCATTTCAGAAAGATGATATTAATGATTTTACTTTTCTGTTTCTGGTTAGATTGGCCAAAGGTTTATCAATTTTATTAATCTTTTCAAAAAAACAACCTTTTTGTTTCATTGATCTTCTGAATGATTCTTTTGTTTTCAATTTCATTTAATTCTGCTATAATTTTGGTTATTTCTTTTATTCTGCTGGAAGAATCTTCTTCCTTTTCCAGGTGCTTGAATTGATCTGTTAAGTTGTTGGTTCCTTTTTCTATTTTCTTAATGAAGGCTTCCAATGCTATTAATTTCACTCTTAGGACTGCCTTGGCAGTATCCCATAGGTTTTGACAATTTGTGTCTTCGTTATCATTTTGTTCTAAAAATCTGGTGATTTCCTTCTTAATCTCATCTTTTATCCAGCTATCATTCAGACTAAGTTTATTTAATTTCAATGACCATGTTTGAGTATAAAGATTCCTGTTGCTACTGAGTTCAACTTTTATTCCATGGTGGTCCTAGAAGATACAAGGAATAATTTCTATACGTTTAAATTTGCTGAGGTTAGACTTGTGTCCCAGGATATGATCTATTTTGGAGGATGATCCATCAGCTGATGAGAAGAATGTATATTCAGTTTTATTGGGATGAAATGTTCTGTAGATATCTGTAAAGTCCATTTGTTCTAGGGTCAGGTTTAAATGTAATATTTCTTTGTTTAGTTTCTTCTTGGGGGAATTTATCCAAAACTGCCAAAGGAGTATTAAAATATCCAACTATTATAGTGCAGGAATATATCAAGTTGTTCATATCCATTAGGGTTTGCTTTATAAATTGAGGAGCCTTCTGGTAGAGTGCATAAATGTTTATTATTGAAATCTCTTCATGTTGGGTGTTTCCCTTGACAAATGTGAAGTTACCATCCTTATCTTTCTTTACCTCTGTTGTTTTAAAGCCAATTGTATCTGCAACTAAAATTAAAACCTCTGCTTTTTTCTGGTTTCCATTTTCCTGTATTATAAAAGTCCATCCCTTAACACTGAGTCTATTTTTATCCTTTAAGGTAAGGTGAGATTTCTTGTATAAAGCAGATATCTAGTCTGAGTTTATGTATCCAGTCAGGCAGCCTGTGCCTCTTTACAGGACAATTTAAACTATTCTCATTATTTGAGAGAACTGATAAACCTAGTTATGTTTTGGTGTCATGATTTTCAGATGTCCAATGGATATTTTTAATCCTTTCACCACTGTGGAAGTTGGGTTCTGTTCAATAATTTCTGCGTGAGTTTGCATTGGAGGTAGATCATTGTGCTGATCATTGCGGAGCATGGATCTGAGAATATCATGGAGAGCTGGTTTAGTTATGACAAATTTCTTCAGCATGTGTACGTCATTAAAGTATTTGATTTATCCATCACAAATGAAACTCAGTTTAACTGGATACAATATCCTGGGATGGAAGTTGTTTTGTTTTAGGAGATTGAACATCGATGACCATATCTTCTGGTTTAAAACATTTGGCCCAGAGATCTGCAGTCATTCTGATATTTCTCCTTTTGTAGGGATACTTTTCTTATGTGTGGCTTCTTGTAGAATTTTCTCCTTCATCTTAACTTTGGTAAATTTAATCACGATGTGTGTCTAGGAAATGCTTTATTTGATTGAGTCTTTCTGGGGTTCTGAAAATGTCCACTATCTGAAGTTCTGTATCTCTTTCAATCCCTGGGAAATGGGAAATTCTCCTCCATAATCTCTTGGAGGAGAGCATCTATACCTTTAGGACCATCCTCTTTTCCTTTGGGAATTCCTATAACATGAATGTTTGATTGGAGTGATCCCACAACTCTCTCAGGTAATGATCAGTTTTTGCTCTGCATTCTTCTGCTTCTTTGAGCTTTTGGGAACATTCAATAGCTTTGTCTTCAGTTTCAGAGATCCTTTCTTCTGCCTGGCCAACTCTGTTACTGAAGGATTCTACTGTATTTTGGAGCTCCTCAAATAAATTTTTCATTTCCTTGAGCTCTGTTGTCTTTTTTCTCATTATGTCCATATCTTTGGTGACTTTATCTTTGAATTCACTAATTTTGTGAGACAACTTTAGAACTACTCTTTGGAATTCAATTTCTATCTTCTTTTACATTCTATTAATCTTATTTGCCATCCATATTCTGAATTCAATTTCTGACATTGCAGCCATCTGTCTGTACATGGCATCTTCATTCGTATCTCCTTTGTCATTTCTTGGGGGATTGATCTACTATGGTTATTCATGTTGCCAGAATTTTTCTGTTAGGTCTTCAGCATGTTTATTTTCCACCATTTGGTTATTAGAAATGGTAGGGTGAGATTGAATGTTGGTTCCTAGGTAGTAGAGATAGCCCCTTACCAAAGCGCTAGGCTTTGTAATTGTGGCTTATCTCCTACAATCTTACAAAGGCCCCTTTCAGAGTTTTGTCAGGAGACTCTGATGACCTAATTGGTGAGATAATGCAAGCTAACTCTATTTTGATGTCAGCCAACCTCTACACTATCCTATGAAGCCACAGTATTAGGTTTAAATCTCAGCTGTTTAGAGATGCAAACAGCTGTGAGCTGTGGCACCCATATCCCACCCTTCAGTTCTTTTCTGCTACATAACTTCAAAGATAAACATCAGAATGTCCCCAAGTGACAGCCCCAGATATGAGTTCCAATTAAATTGTCTCAGGAAGTGCAAACCCTGCTCAACAAAGAGGAATTCAATGGTCTCCAACAGCACAGTTGGAACCAGGGATCTACACCCCCACTCACCAGACTCGGTCCACACTGTTGTTCACTCCTCTGCTCACAGGCCTGGTTTGAACCCGGGAACATACCCCAACCCACCAGTCTCAGTCCATGCCCAGAAAGCCTCTGCTTTCCAGACCAGTTGGAATGAGGGGACCACAACCCCTCCTGCCAGTCTCAGTCCATTGCCTGGCAAGCCTCTGTTCCCAGGCTCTGTTGGAGTTAGGGCAACATGCCCCACCTGAAGATCTCAGTCCTCACCCAGTAAGCCTCTGCTCACTCACCCTGTTGGAGACAAGGGACCAAACCCTCACCCTCAGATCTCAGTCCATGCCTGAACAGCCTGTGCTCATAGGTCCAGCAGGGGCTGGGGACCAGCCCTTCTTGCTGAACTCAGTCCACGCAGGGAAACCACTCTCCCACTGTGGGTGCCATCAGTACTGGGTGTTCTGCCCCACATCCCACCAGACACAGCCCAAACTGAGGGTCAACACCATCACTAGCTGGACATAGTCAAAATCATGGGACTGCTCCTCCTCCTCCTATGGGTCCCTTTCTTCCCATAGCCTCTTTCTTCCCTGTTACTGACTATGTCCAGTAATGATGGCTGGTGGTGCACACTATGCCCAGATCTCTCAGGAAAAGACCAAACACTCTATGCTCTTCAAAGGGAAGATCTTCAGACTGCCATGAAAGGGTGAAAGGGTAGACTGGGAGTTTGAACTTGTGAGGGAAGATATCTGTTCAATTTTATGTGCAGCAGGATGGTATGTAGGCTCATAAGTGGGACCTCCCTGGAGAAAAAGACTGGAGTTTAGCAGCTCTCTCCAGTGAGGTAAAAAGAGAGGTCTTTGGTTCTCTGCTTGCTTGCAGATAGCCTGAAACAGGCCTCCTGCTTGGAGGAGGGATATCCCATCCTCTAGTCTATAGGCTTTGTACTTGTAATTTGTTTTCTTGAATGCTCTTCCTTGGAGTTACAGCTTGTCAAAATTCTTGCTTGGCTCAGTTCCACACCTTTGGCTTCATAGAGTCTGATTCCAGCCAGTTTTGCTCCCTCTGGTCAGGAGCCTCTGCCAAGGGAGCATGATGACTATGTCCAGATAGTGATGGTGTTGAGCCTCAGTTTGGGCTGTGTCTAGTGGGATGTGGGGCAGTCATCCATCTTGCCAGAATTCTGAAAGAGCTATTCAAGGAACTTCAAACTACAGTAGAGAGCCTCAGCAACAGAGCATAACATGAAGAAGAAAGATTCACAAAATTCTAAGAGTAGATATATGAACTAACTTAAGCATTAGAAGAGGAAGGGCAGAAAAGAGAAAAAGCAGTACAATCTCTCAGAGAAATATGAAACTACACAAAGCATAGAAACATACAATTCATTTGTGTCCTTGAAGGAAAAAGAAGAGATTAAAAGTCTTAAAAGAATGCAAGCTCTGCTTCAATATATCATTGTGAAGAATTTGCCAGGTATTATCAGAGACCTAGAAATACAGATACTAGATTGTTACAGAACTGCACTCCAGTATGACTCAATTCAAATAAAGCATCTCCTAGAAACATTCTAATTAATTTGGCAAAATTAAAAAAAAAATTATACAAGCAGCCAGTCATAAGCAACATCCCAACCTCAAGGACAATAACATTAGGATGACAAAGAAATTTTCAACAGAAATTTTACAAGCCAGAAGATTTTGGTCCCATTTCTTTAATCTTAAACAAAGCAACTTTCATCTCAGGATTTTACATCCTCCTAAACTAAGTTTCACATTCCATTGAGAAATCCAATATCATACAGACAAGCAAACATTGAGGAAATTTTCCCCTACGAGATCAGATCTGCAGGAAATATTCTGACTTGTACCAACACAGAACACAGGCAAACAGACATTCACTACACAAGACAAGCAGAACACCATCATACTTAGAATCCACTCAATAGCCAACACAGTTTTAAAAAAGAAAAAATTCTGATGTCATCATGTTACCATACTTCAAATTATACTATAAGTCTACAATGATCAAAACAGAATGGTACTGGCACAAAAGTCAAAATATACATCTATGGAGCATATTGGAGAAGCTAGATATGGAACCAGCCACATATCATCACCTGATCATCAATAAACCAAAAACAATATATACACTAGGAAAAAGAATCCCTATTTAATAAATAGTGATGGGATAAATAGTTAGCTACATGTAGAAGACTAAAGCTAGACTCATATTTTTCTCCACTTACAAATATTGACTCACATCATGCCCAACAAGAGAAAAACTCAATGTAATTCAAGTTGGGGAGAAGGAGTAGGAGAGGCAGATAAAGGAGAAAAGGAAGGGGAATCGGTGTGTTCCCAATTAATGGGCACAATGAAAGGATATATGGTACACGACTTGGGTGCAGAAACAACAACAATAGGGGCCTTACCTAACAAACACAGACATTGTAATTTAATCATGTGCATCCTCGTATTAATCTGACATTTCACAAAAATGACCCACTTTGTCTAATATGTTTAAATTGAAGACACAAAACAAATAAAAAACTGTAAAAGAAAGGATGGAAAAAACTCTTGACCATATCAGCCTGGCAAAAGACTTTATATAGGAGACCCCATTGACATTCAGAACGATAATAAAAATAAATAAATAGCACCTGATCCTACTAAAATGCTTCTGCACAGTGTTTTAGGGCACAACAAATAAAGCAAATAGAAAACCTTCAGAACAAGAGAAGATATTCACATCTTAGGAATCTGACATAGGGCTGATAACTAGAACCTACAGATAACTCAAACTAATCAAGGAAAAAAAGATGAAACAACCACATTTATCACTGGGCAAGAGAAATGAACAGAATCTTCTTCCAAGAAAACAGATAAAGGCCAAAAAACACATGAGAAAATGCTCATCATCCCTAATCATTGGGGAAATGTAAATCAAAATCACCTTGAGACATCACATAAGCTCAGCAAGAATAGCCTACATCACAAAGTCCTAAAGCTGCAGATGCCAGTGTGGATGCAGCAAGAAAGGAAAACTTACACTGTTTCTGAAAATGCATACTAATACATCCCATTTGGAAGGAAATATGAAAAATCCTCAAAGGCCTAAAAATATACCTATTTTATCTATCAATCCCATTACTAGTTCTCTATTCAGCATTAAAAAAAAAATCAATTTATGGTTCTGGAGCAAGATGGCAGCCAAGTAACAGCTTCCTTGCAACTGGACATGGTGAGGCTGGGGAGACAAGACATCAAGCATCTCTGGCTGGTGGGATCTGCCCAGAAACATCCCTTTGGAGACCCAGGGAGACAGCGCGAGACATCTGGACCCCCTGAGGAAGGCAAAAGCAGTGGAGATCTGGCAAGTGTTTGCATGTGTTTGTTTGATCTAATCCTGCCAGCAGCTGCAGGTACAGCAACAGTGAGATTGCAAACTGTAAAGGCCTTACCTGTGAGCTGTTTGGGTTTTTTTGGACTTGGTACTCAGGGGAACTACCTTGGGAGAACTTGGGTAAGGGTGTGGAGGTCTTTGAGTGTTGTCTAGGGCCCCAGACTGAGCCACCAAGCTAAATGGGGCTACCAGTGTTTATTTGTGGGCTGTGTGGAGCCATTGTGAGAGAACTGCCCTGGAAAGCTCCACCCTCAGGGTCGCAGAACAAACATCAGGGGAGAGGGAATAATCTAATGACTGAGCAGCCTAAAGGTGGGGACTGAGATGCCTTGCAGCCTTAGCCCTCAGGGGCATAGGGTGAAACCTGTTTTGGCACAATGGGTAAGTGGATAGCCACTTAAGGAGTGATCCCAGAAAAGATCCCAGATTCTTTTCTTTTCTTTTCTTTTCTTTCTTTCTATTTTACCTTCTTGCTCTTCAATCCTCCATCCTTCTGGTCCTCTACCAAAAGGACTAATTGAAACCCTAGTCAAGAGGCACAGAAACTTAAAGAGCAGGGGGAAGTGAAAGGAAAATTGGGGCAAGGAAAAAGACAAAATACATCACTGATGAGGAGGAATCAGCAGAAAACTCCTGGAGTCATGAAAAACCAATCCAGAGCAACCCCCCAAGGGGCTGTGAGGTAGCTACTGCAGAGGATTCCACCTATAAGGAAATGTTAGAAATGACAGAAAGAGAATTTACAATACAGATGATGATAACAATCAAGGAAATGAAGGAAACAATGAATGAAACTGCTGATAAAGTGGAAAATAACCAAAAGGAAATCCAAAAACAAAATCAATTAAGAGATGAACACTATGAAGAATATAAAAAGGATATAGCAGAGCTGAGGGAAGTGAAACAGTCAATTAGGCTGCTTAAAGATGCAGTAGAAAGTATCAACAACAGATTAGATTATGCAGAAGAAAGAATCTCAGAGGTACAGGAAAAAACTCTTGAGATAACTCAGATAGTTAAAAAGGCAGGTATGTATTCAAACATACATACGAGTTATAGGTATCCCAGTAGGGGAAGAAGAATACCCCAGGGGAATGGAAGCCGTACTAGAGAATATTATAAATGAAAATTTCCCACATATCACCAAAGATTCTGACACTCTCCTTTCAGAGGAATATCAGACGACAGGTTGCCTCAACTCTAACCAAGCTTCCCCAAGACACATTGTGATAAACCAGTTCAAAGTCAAGTCAAATGAAAAGATTCTTCAAGCTGCTAGGAGTAAGCACCAGTTGACCTACAGGGGAAAATCATTCAGGGTGACTGAAGACTTCTCTAATGAAACTTTCCAAGCAAGAAGACAATGGCCATCTACCTTTGATCTCCTTAAACAAAACAATCTTCAGCCCAGAATTCTATATTCTGTGAAGCTAAGCTTTAAAATTGACAGAGAAATCAAATCATTTACTGATATACAAACATTGAGGAAATAAGCCACAACAAGACCAGATCTATAGGAAATACTTCAACCTGTTCTACACACTGACCATCACAATGGATCAACAGCAAAATAAGACCTCCAAAATTAAAATACAGAACCTAACTTCCACACTGATGCAAAAGATAAAACTAAGCAATGGACTTTCACAAAATAAGATGAATAGAACACTACCACAGTTATCAATTATCTCAATTAATGTTATTGGCTTTAATTACCCACTGAAGAGGCAAAGATTGGTTGACTGGATTAAAAAACGCAAGCCATCCATTTGCTGTCTGCAGGAAACACACCTAGCTTCAAAAGACAAATTAAAACTCTGAGTTATGGGTTAGAAGACAAATTTTCAGGCAAACTGAATCCAGAAGAAAAGAGGAGTTGCAATCTTATTTTCAGATACACATGAATTTAAAGCAACTAAAGTCAAAAAAGACAAAGATGGTCAATTTATATTGGTCAAGAGAAAAATGCAAAAAGAAGACATTTCAATTCTAAATATTTATTCACCCAATTTAAATGCTCCCAGATTCTTGAAATAGACCTTACTCAGTCTGAGCAATATGATATCCTATAATACCATAATAACAGGGGACTTTAACACTCCTCTTACAGAGATGGACAGATCCTCCAAACAGAAATTAAACAAAGATATAAGAGACTTAAATGAGACCCTAGAACAACAGTGCTTGATAGACACATATAGAACACTCCATCCCACAGATAAAGAATATACATTCTTCTCATCAGCCAATGGAACATTCTCCAAAATTGATCATATCCCAGGACACAAAACAAACCTCAATAGAATCAAAAGAATTGAAATTTTACCTTGTATGTTCTCAGACCACAACGCACTAAAAGTGGAACTCAACACTAACAAAACATTCAACCCCACACAAAGGCATGGAAATTAAACAACCTTCTGTTGCATGACAGTTAGGTGCAGGAAGAAATAAAACAGGAAATCATTAACTTCCTTGAACATAACAAAAATGAAGACACATGCTGCCAAAACCTTTGGGATACTCCAAAAGCAGTTCTAAGAGGAAATTTTAGAAAAACAGAAAGAGAGCGCATCAACAAACTCACAAGCCATCTGATGGAATTGGAAAAACAAGAACAATCTAAGCCTAAACCCAGCAGAAGAAAAGAAATATCCAAAATTAAATCAGAGATCAATGAAATTGAAAACAAAAGAAATATTAAGAAAATTAATGAAACAAGGAGTTGTTTTTTTGAAAAAATAAATAAAATAGATAAACCTTTGGCCAGACTAACTAGAAATAGAAAAGTAAAATCTCTAGTAACCTCTATCAGAAATGATAAAAGGGAAATTACAACTGATGACACAGAAATACAAGAGATCATCTCTGAATACTACCAGAAACTCTATGCCCAGAAATTTGACAATGTGAAGGAAATTGATCAATATTTAGAATCACACCCTCTCCCTAGACTTAACCAGGAAGCAATAGAGCTCCTGAACAGACCAATTTCAAGCACTGAGATTACAGAAACAATAAAAAAATCTTCCAATCAAAAAATGCCCTGGTCTGGATGGCTTCACACCAGTATTCTATCAAACCTTCAAGGAAGAACTTATTCCCATACTGTAGAAATTATTCCAAAAAATTGAGGAGGAAGGAATCTTCCCCAACATGGTGTATGAAGGAAACATCACCCTGATACCAAAACCAGGAAAAGACCCAACTAAAAAGGAGAATTTGGGCAGCGCCTGCGGCTCAAAGGAGTAGGGTGCCAACTCCATAAGCCGGAGGTGGTGGGTTCAAACCCAGCTCCAGCCAAAACAAAACAAACAAACAAAAAAAAACTGCAAATAAATAAATAAATAAATAAAAAGGAGAAATTCAGACCAATTTCACTCATGAATATACATGCTAAAATTCTCAACAAAATTCTAACCAACAGATTACAGTTTATCATTAAAAAAGTTATACATTATGATCAAGTAGGTTTCATCCCAGTGATGCAAGGCTGGTTTAACATATGCAAGTTTATAAACGTTATCCACCATATTAACAGAAGCAAAAACAAAGATCATATGATCCTCTCAATAGATCCAGAAAAAGCATTCGATAAAATCCAGCATCCCTTTCTAATTGGAACACTGAAGGGTATAGGCATACATGGCCCATTTCTGAAACTGGTCAAAGCTATCTATGACAAACCCACAGCTAATATTTTACTGAATGGAGTAAAACTGAAAACTTTTCCTCTTAGAACTGGAACCAGACAAGGTTGTCCTCTGTCACCATTACTTTTCAACATAGTGCTGGAAGTGCTAGCCAATACAATTAGACAAGACAAGGAAATAAAGGGCATCCAAATGGGAGCAGAGGAGGTCAAACTCTCCCTCTTTGCTGATGACATGATCTTATAGTAGAGATCCCCAAAGACTCAACCACAAGACTTCTGGAAGGCATCAGAAAATACAGTAATGTCACAGGATATAAAATCGATGACCACAAGTCAGTAGCCTTTATATATGTCAATAACAGTCAAGATGAGAGGCTAATTAAGGACACAACTCCCTTCACCATAGCTTCAAAAAAACTGAAATACCTAGGTATATAGGTAACAAAGGAGGTGAAGGACTTCTCTAAAGAAAATTATGAAATTCTAAGAAAGGAAACAGCAGAGGATATTAACAAATGGAAGAACATACCATGCTCAGGGCTGAGAAGAATCAACATTGTTAAAATGTCTATAATTCCCAAAGCAATCTACACCTATTTAATGCCATCCCTATTAAGATATCAACGTCATACTTTCAAGATTTGGAAAAAAAATGATTCTGCATTTTATATGGAATCAGAAAAACCTAGCATAGCTAAGGCAGTTCTTAGTAATAAAAACAAAGATGGAGGCATCACCATACCAGATTTTAGGCCGTACTACAAAGTCATAATGCACAAGATGGCATGGTTCAGGCACAAAAATAGAGATATAGACATTTGGATTCGAATAGAAAACCAGGAAATGAAACTAACAACTTACAACCACCTAATCTTTGATAAACCAATCAAGAACATACATTGGGGGAAAGATTCCCTATTCAATAAATGGTTCTGGGAGAACTGGATATCCACATGTAAAAGACTGAAACTGGACCCTCACCTTTCTCCCCTCACAAAAATTGATTCAAGATGAATTAAGGACTTAAATTTAAGTCATGACACAATAAAAATCCTGAAAGAAAGAATAGGAAAAACACTGGAAGATATCAGTCTGGGAAAGACTTAATGAAGAAGACTGTCATGGCAATTGCAGCAATAACAAAAATAAACATATGGCACTGAATTAAACTGAAAAGCTTCTGTACAGCTAAGGAGGCAACAACCAAAGAAAATAGACAACATAACCAATAGGAAGAGATATTTTCATATTTGGAATTAGACAAAAGCTTGATAACTAGGATCTATAGAGAACTCAAATTAATTCACATTAAAAAAGCTAACAATCCCATGTATCACTGGACAAGACATCTGAATAGAACCTTCTCTAAAGAAGGCAGATGAATGGCTAATAAACATATGAAAAAATGCTCATCATCTCTAATCATTTGAGAAATGCAAATCAAAACCACCCTGAGATACAATCTAACTCTATTGAGAATGGCCCACATCCCAAAATCTCAAAACTGCAGATGCTGATGTGGATGTGGAGAGAAGGGAACACTTTTACACAGCTGTTGGGACTGCAAACTGATACAACCTTTTTGGAAGGAAGCTTGGAGAACTCTCAAAGACTCAAGCTAGACCTACCATTTGATCCTGCAATCCCATTACTGGGCATCTACCCAGAAGAAAAAAAAAATCCTTGTATCATAAGGACACTTGCACTAAACTGTTTATTGCAGCTCAATTTACAATCGTCAAAATGTGGAAATAGCCTAAATTCCCACCAACCCAGGAATTGATTAACAAGCTGTGGTATATGTACACTATGGAATGCTATTCAGTCATTTAAAGAAATGGAGACTTTACAGCCTTTGTATTAACCTGGATGGAAGTAGAACACATTATTATTAGTAAAGCATCACAAGAATGGAGAAGCATGAATTCCATGTACTCAATTTTGATATGAGGACAATTATGTCATTAATTAATGACAATTAATGACACAGTTGGGTGGGGGAAGGGTAGAGCAGAGAGAGAAGGAAGGAGCGAGGTGGGTGGGGTCATGGTGTGTGCTACACCTTTTGGGGGCAAAACACGATTGTAAGAAGGACTTTCCCTAAAAAATGCAATCAGTGTAACCTTGTTTCTTGTACCCTCAATGAATCCCCAACGATTAAAAAAAAAAAGAAAAGAAAAGTAGTGAAAAGCAAGGAGAAGCGTTATGCTTTTTCTATTCACTATGACCATATCTGACTCCAAAATTTCAATGGCATAAAAATATTAAGAAACTAGTTTTCTGAAGTTAACCCAGAAAAGAGAGTTCTAGTTACATTTAATAAAGAACTTGATTGTAAGTAAATTTTTAAAAAAAGTTAAAAAAAATCAATTTACCATAGGACATTTGGACTGAAATCTTTATAGCACTTAAATTCACAATTACAAAAGTATGGAAATATCCCAACTGTCCATCAACCCACAAATGGATTAATAAACTCTGGTATATGTATACCTCTGAATAATGTTTAGCCGTAAAGAAAGAGGAAGACATTACATCTGGTCCAAAAAGGTTTTGGAGAATATTCTCCTAAAAATAAAGAAGTAGCACAGTAATGAAAAAGTAGGCAACCAGTTTACTCAGTAATAATATTAACTACTAGTTGTATAACTACATGCCACATGAGATAAGAGCATATTTAAATGCAGGAAGGGAAAAAGGAAGAGAAGAGGAAGTGTAGTACCTCTCATCTATGGGCTACAATATAAAGATGTATGGTACACTGCCTGGGTGAAGAGTTCAACTTCAATTTGGACATTACCTAACAATCACAAACAATGTAACCTAATTATATGTGTCTTTATGTTAATATGGAAATATTAGCAATTGTATTTCTATACACCAGTAACAAAGGGTAAGGAGTAAGTTTCCACCCAATGGGTACATTATTTGGATATATGGCACACATTGGATGAAGGACACAATTACAATATGGCCTTTGTCCTTACCCTCATAATGCACTGAAATAAAAATGTATGTAAATGGCATCATACTATACATAATCTACAATTAAGCATTATGTTCTCAAGTCCTATCTACATTTATATAAATTATTATTATAATTAAATATTATATATTATATTATTTTTAAAACCTGACAAATTATAGGCAAAGATTCAAATTTTAACTTTTTTTTAAACTTTGGACAATGAAATATAGTATATTTATAAATATTTTTAAAGAGAATGCCTATGAAGATGGAGCTAGAGATTTTTAATGTGGCTACCAGCCTAGGAATTATAGCAGCCACACAGGCACAAGCATTGTGAAGATACATAGAAGGAATTGTTCCATGAATTCTGTATATACCTTAATTTTAGTGCCAAAAGTCTGTGCTTGGACTTCTGGGCTCCAGACTTGTAAGGGAAAAGATTCTGATGATTAAATTCATCATGACTGTATCAATTTTTTAATAGCAGCTGTAGGATGCTAACACAGTTGGTCACCTTACTCTTTCACAGAGTTGAAGATTGATGTAGAAACAGATGAAGGAACATATTTTACAGGGAAAAACACAGTGAAATATTATAATCTTAGGTCCAGGTAGGAGAGAAAGTATATCAGCAGAAAAATTATGATTTAGAGAATTAATATAATGTACTTTAAATAGTAGATATAATAGGATTATGTAAGGGAAAAGGAAAAAGGTACAAAAGATTGTAATTAAATGTTATCCAGAGATCAAATTTCACATATGGAGGGTTGGAAAACAGTCTTTCAGACAAACGGACATCAGAAAAAAAGAAGAAAGAATCATCCTACCTGCAGATCCCTTGGGCTTCAAATCAACAAATCTAAAAAAAGACAAAAATGGACACTATATATACTGCTCAAGATCAAAATACAATAAGATATTTCAATTCTAAATATCAATGCATTTGATTTAAGTGAGCTCAGATATATAAAATGAACCTAATCTGAACAATAACATAAACTGAAACACCATAGTAACTGGGGACTTCAATTCCCTTCTAACATGACTGGACAGATCTTCCAAACAGAAACTAAACAAGATTTTAGAGCAAACGAGCTTAACAGACACATATAGAAAACTTAACCTCGAGTATACATTCTTCACATCAGCTCATGAATCATTCTCCAAAATTGATGATATATTAGGAAAAAAAAATACTTTCAAAAATTTTAAAGGAACAGAAATTATACTTTTTATTCATATAGAAATTATAACATGTATCTTTTTGAACCATCAGGGAATAAAATTACAACTTAACTCCAAGAAAAATTTTTGTTCATTTCCACACAAAGTCATAGAAATTAAACAATCTTATGCTGAATGACAGCTGGATCAAGAAAGAGATAAAGAAGAAAATCATTAGATTTCTCAAACAAAATGACAATAAATCCACAAGATAAAAAATTTTATGATGGCCAGGTGTTGTGGAGGGTGCCTGTGGTCCCAGCTACTTGGGAGGTGGAGGCAGGATACTCGCTTGAGCCCAGGAATTGGAGGTTGTTGTGAGCTGTGATGCCATGGCACTCTATCCAGGGTGACAGCTTGAGGCTCTACCTTAAAAAAAAAAAAAATACTAATGATCATCTCAGCCTGAGCAACTTGTAATCATTTT
>CAUYON010118623.1:0-10000 GCA_963573935.1 Arctocebus calabarensis
TTTTCATCATGCATTATGAAATGTAACTATCACGCACCACTTGTTAGTGTTACAAAATGTCTATTCTGTGTAGATACAGTTTTCTAACAGAAATTTAGCAAAAATGCTGTTTTGTTTTGTTTTTTGCAGTTTTTGGCCAGGGCTGGGTTTGAACGTGCCACCTCTGGCATATGGGGCCAGCGCCCTATGCCTTTGAGCCACAGGCGCCACCCCAAAATACTGAGTTTTTTCTGACATTGTTTTATTGAATTCTTCCTCATTTTCCTAGTGCTGTGATTATTTCACAGTTCAAAATTGCCCTTTTTTTTTTTTTTGAGACAGAGTCTCAAGCTGTCGTACTGGGTAGAGTGTCATGGCGTCACGACTCACAGCAACCTCAAACTCTTGGGCTTAAGCGATCCTTTTGTCTCCCAATTAGCTGGAACTACAGGCGCCTGCCACAATACCAGTCTATTGTTTTTGTTGCAGTTATCATTGTTGTTTTAGATGGCCCTGGCTGGGTTTGAACCCGCTAGCCTTGGTGTATGTGGCGGGCACCCTACCCACTGAGCTATGGGCGCCACCCAACATTGGCCTTTACAGAAAGAGCAGAGATTAGGAGGCTCTGCCCTGAGCCCACTCTCACTGGCACCCACACCCTCTCTTCCCTCTACCATCTACATTGACATTCATCCACGTGAGAACTCTTCTGACCAACACATGCAAGGACAAATGAGTCTAAGACAAGCCCTGTGGTGGGGAGCTTGGTGGGACCGGGGTCTGATACTGGTTCATTCATCAGTTCACAGAAGACTCCTTACGTCCACTCTTCTGTTCACCCTTCTAGTCATTTGTCCACCCATCTACATGCAGCCATCTTTCCTTCTATACAGTATATAACCAATTCTTTGTTGTCTTTTTTTTTTTTTTTTGTAGAGATAACAGTCACTTTATTGCCCTCGGTAGAGTGCCGTGGTGTCACAGGTGACAGCAACCTCCAGCTCCTGGGCTTAGGTGATTCTCTTGCCTCAGCCTCCCGAGTAGCTGGGACTACAGGCGCCTGCCACAACGCCCGGCTATTTTTCTGTTTTGCAGTTCGGCCGAGGCCGGGTTTGAACCCGCCACTTTCAGTATATGGGGCCGGCGCCCTACTCGATGAGCCACAGGCGCCGCCCTATAACCATTTCTTTATCCACCGTCTACAGCCACTCTTTTGTCCTTCTCTCTCTCTTCACATCTAGACTTCTGTCCATCTCGTTAAGGTGATCAACTTCCCAGTTTGCCTCAGAATGTCTCCATGTTAGCGCTGAAATTCCGCATCCTGGGAAATCCCTCAAGGTACAGGAGACATCAGGTCAGTTGGTTGATTCCCCCAACTCACTTGCATTCTGAAGACCACCCACTGGTCCGCAGCCAGAGAGAGTGGCGTGTCCACCTCCGCATCTGACCTTACTATTCTGACCAGGGGAAAACAAAGCCCCGCCCCTGCTTGGGCACGCCCCATCCCCGCCCCTTCCGGAAGCCCCCTCAGCGAATCCTGGCACCCTAGCAACAGCGCCTTTCAGACAGTCCAGTCCGTGTTCGCAGCTCTTAGTGCGAGCCAATAGGGAGGCGGGCGGGGAGCGAGGTGTGGGGGGCGGGGTTTGGCCTGGCCACCGCCATTTTGGTGGGAGAGAAACAATAGGACGGAAGCGCTGCTGGACCCGGCTGAGGCAGCAGGTAACCCCCGCCTTGCTGGGCCTGCGACCCCGCTGCCCCCTGAGCTTTCGGAGAGGCATTTTATCGGGCTGTTAGGGAGCAAGATCTCTGGTTATTGGGGTCTCTTGGGTTATAAGGGAAGAGGGTCTCTGGCGATTCTTGTTGGGGAGGTCTTCTCGGGTCTTTTCGGAGCTAGAGTTCCTCGCTCTTTTGGGAGGAGCATTCTTTCTTTAGATCGTTGGGGAGAGAAGATCTTCCCTGCTTCTGGGGAGAGAGAATCCTCCCGGTTACTGGAGGGGGTCTTCGGACTTTCCCAGTGGTTAAGGAGGTCTCCTTGAGCCTTTGTAGGGGCAAGATCTCACCTGTCTTTGAGGGATTTCCCCAGTCATAGGCGGCCACGACCTCCCAGGATAGAGGAGTCTGCGTGGATCTTTGGGTGGAGCGCTCAGCCCAGCGCCTAAGGTACTGTTACCTGGGGCCCGCAGATGTGCAGCCATTTTGAGTGTTGAATGCCCGTTGGGCCTGTGAGCCGGTGTATCTGCACACCTAACCTTATTGGGAAAAAAAACCTTTTAAAAATGGAGTCAGAGGGCCCACTCTTTATAGTGGCATTTCTACCCTTTATATTTGATTACATTCTGCTTTTGTCGTTTGGATCCTCATGACTTGTTTCATTTTAGGATTGTATTCCGTTTCATATTTAAAAAGGTGCTGTTAAATACCTGGTGAAGCAGCTTGAAAGTAAACTTTCAGTAGCAAAATGTACACAGAACAAAATAAAGTCATCTTGAATTGTCTTAAGAAAAAGTATAAAACTTTTGAAAAAAGCAGTGACAAAAATGTTTAGCCCAGCGTTGTGGTGGGCGCCTGTAGTCCCAGCTACGCGGGAGGCTGAGGCAAGAGAATCGCCTGAGTCCAGGAGTTTGAAGTTGCTGTGAGCTGTGACTCTTTGGCACTCTACATAGTGAGACTCTGTCTCAAAAAAAAAGTTGCAGATCACCAGTTTTATAATTTTTTTAAAATAAAGGACCATGATTACAGTGATTTTGTTGAATACTAGTATTTATAATGTTTGCTGCATTTGCATTTTAGCCAGGTAACATTTTAAGTGAACTAAGATGCTTATTTCTGGAGGTGGTTGGTGTGGGATTTGTATAATTGCATCCTGTAACTTGGTGTTAAATATTTAAAGAAAAGTTTCAGTGAGGTGGTGTTTTATACTTTAGTGGTTATCAGAATTAGAAATGGCAAAATGAATATTTTATCGTATTTGACATATAATAGGCCAGTTGTTCATCTAGTAACTTTTTATTTGGAGAAAAAGTCAGTTGAACTGTTAACTGTCATTCCAGTAGGTTTATGGGTTTTGTTACTTTAGAATTCACAGGCATCTTTGGAAATGAAATAGATGAAAACTAGGACTAGAGTTCATATAGTTGTAGAAGTCAGTTTAACAGATGTTATGGGCTTCTTTTGTGCTTCGAAGTTTCATAGGTGACTTATAGTTACTCTGTATATCAGCCCTGTACCTGTCCAAGTAGTGGACTGTGCCAGGAAAGAGCAACCACCAATTGAAGAACTTACCCAGTCTCTCTTAGAATGTCATTGGTATCTAGGCAACAGGGATGAGCCTTAGCCTTCCTGAGGCCAGCTTGCTGAGGTGAAAATTTTCCATTGTTTGGCTCATAAACAAGATGCATTGGGGAAGATTTTTCCCTTAAGTTATTTTGCCTAGTTTGACAATCACATTGAATACATTTTTGTTCATTAGAAAGTAAACAGATGATTATTCTCATGTGATTACATTTTAAATTGGGTTTTTGTTTTTTTAAATAAATTACATTTTTAGGCTGGGTGCAGTGGCTTACACCTGTAATCCCAGCACTCTGGGAGGCCGATCCACTCGGGTGGATCCAGGTGGATTGCTTGAACTCAGGAGTTCAAGACTACCCTGAGCAAGAATAAGACCCCATCTTTACTAACGAAAGAAAAATAGCCAGGCCTTGTGGTGGGTGCTTGTAGTCCCAGCTACTTCGAAGGTTGAGGCAAGAGAATCGCTTGAGTCTAAGAGATTGAGGCTGCTGTGAGCTGTGATGCTGTAGCACTGTACCAGGGTGACAGAGTGGTACAATGCTACAGCTCTGTCTCAAAAATAAATAAAATGAGGCCTTGTGTGGTGGCTCATGCTTGTAATCCTAGCACTTGGCAGGCCGAGATGGCGGTATTTGCCTGAGCTCACAGGTTCAAGACCAGCTTGAGCCACAGGGAGACTTCATGTCTAAAAATAGCTGGGCGTTGTGGCAGGCACATTAGTCCCAGCTACTTGGGAGAGCTGAGGCAAGAGATCTCTTGAGCCTAAGAGTTTGAGGTTGTTGTGAGCTGTGACACCATTGTACTCTACCGAGGGGATTTTGGCTCAAAAAAATTAAATCAAATGAATAAATAATTAAATATATGTGTGTATATTCATATATAGCTCTTTGCTTACTGTGTAATAAAAGTAATAGGTAATAGTATTTTGCTTTGTATTTTTCCCTCAAGATAGAATTTAGAGTCCACTTCAGAGTTTGAAGGAACAGTTTGGCCAAGATGATGCACAGTTGACTTGGATATGTCACCCATCACTAGCTTCAGCAGTTACCAACTCTTGGCCTGTCTTATTTCATCTGCACTCTACCCACCTTCTCTCTGTGGCCCACCTAAGAATGAAAGAGAGAAAAAAATATATTTAAAGGAAGCATATATAAGAAATGTTATTTTACCCATAAATATTTCAGTGTGTATCCGATTGTAAGAGGGACTTTACCTAACAAGTGCAATCAGTATAACCTGGCTTCTTGTACCCTCAATGAATCCCCCCCAACAATTAAAAAAAAGAAAAATTCATTGTGTTTCTAAGAGATGAGGATCTGGCTGCATCTAGAATGCTTTTTTTTGAGACAGAGTCTCACTATGTCGCCCTCAAATTCTTGGGCTTAAGTGATTCTCTTCCTGTAACCCAGTCTACCAAGTAGCTGGGATTACAGCCGCCCGCCACAATACCTGGCTGTTTTTGTTGTTGTTGTTGTCATTGTTGTTTAGTAGGGCTGGGTTTGAATCCACCAGCCCCTGTGCATGTGGCCGGTGTCCTAACCACACATGATCATTCCTTAAAAATTTTTTCAAATTGGCTAGGCACCCGTAGCACAGTGGTTACGCTGCCAGCCACATACACCAAAGCTGACAGGTTTGCTAGCTAAACAACAATGACAACTGCAACAGAAAAGTAGCCAGGGCGTTGTGGCAGGCGCCTGTAGTCCCATCTACTTGGGAGGCTGAGACAAGAGCATTGCTTAAACCCCAAGAGTTGGATGTTGCTGTGAGCTGCAATGCCACAGTATTCTACTGAGGGTGACATAATGGGACTGTTTCAAAAAAATTTTTTTTCTTAATTATATCATGTTGAAATGGTCCTAATTGTCTCATTAGTAGTTGTTTTTGTTCTTTTTTTTGAGACAGAGTCTCATTTTATTGCCCTCAGTACAGTGCTGTAGCATCACAGCTGACAACAACCTCAAACTCTTTGGGCTTTAGGGATTCCCTTGCCTCAGCCTCTAGAAAAGCTGGGACCACAGGCACCCGCCACAATGCCCAGCTACTTTTTTTTTTTTTTTTTTTTATTGTAGTTGTCGTTGTTTAGCAGTCCTGGCCAGGCTGAGCTCAAACTCGACAGTCCCGGCGCCCTGGCGCTGTAACCTCTGAGCTACAGGTGCCAAGCCACATTACTTTTTGGGTTTTTTTTTTGTTTTTTTGAGACAGAGCCTCAAGCTGTCGCCCTGGGTAGAGTGTCGTGGCATTACAGCTCACAGCAACCTCCAATTCCTGGGCTCAAGCGAGTCTCCTGCCTCCGCCTCCCCAGTAGCTGGGACTGCAGGCGCCCGCCACAACACCCGGCCATGTTTTTTGTTTTTGGTTGCAGCCATCATTGTTGTTTGGCGGGTCCAGACTGGATTCGAACCCTCCAGCTTAGGTGTACGTGGCTGGCACCTTAGCCCGCTGAGCCACAGGCGCCGAGCCACCACATTACTTTTTAACAGTTCTGTTATTCAAGTCAAGATCCAAATAAGATTGGCATGTTGAATTTGTTAGGAATGGCTCTTTTGTCTCTTAAATTTATGTGGGCTCCCCCTATTTTTCTTGTAATTTATCTGTTAAACAACTTATGTTTATCTTGCAGTTTGTCATGGTCTTGATTTTGCTGTTAGCTGCTTGTGCTTCAGACCTTTTAGCTATTTCCTTAGATTTTATGCATTTTACCATATTTGGAATTAATTCTACTCCAACTTGCCTACTTGCATCTTAGAGCAACCCCTTTAAGGGTCAAACGAACCTTTCACAGGGGTCACCTAAAACCATCACATACACCCCGTACAAATACAGGTGTATGAAAATAATTTTATGGTTGAGGGTCACCACAACATGAGGAAGTATATTAAAGGGTCGCGGCATTACGGAGGTTGAGAACCACTGGTTTAGAGGCATGTGATAGAGCACATCATTCTCACCTCTCAGTGATGGGTGTGTGACACTGGAAACCTTATCACAGTTTGTGATTTCTGCAGTGTGACCCTTTTACTTTGTTGATTTAAAAAATAAAAAACAAGGTGGCACCTGTGGCTCACGGAGTGGGGTGCTGGCCCTATATACCAGAGGTGGTGGGTTCAAACCCTGCCCTGACCAAAAAAAACTGGAAAAAAAAATAAATAAAAAGCAAACCAACTTTATTGAGATAGAGTTCACAAACTATATAATTTACCCTAAAAGAAATGCTATAGCCCACTTCCTGGTATATCCCACCTCCCTACACTGGGCTATCAGTCCTTCTGAAGCTCCTTTTATCCTGGCATGTTTCAGGGCGGTACCTGTGGCTCAAAGGAGTAGAGCACTGGCCCCATATGCCAGAGGTGGCAGGTTCAAACCCAGCCCCGGCCAAAAACTGCAAAAAAAAAAAAAAAAAAAAATTGAGGCAAGAGGATCCTTGAGCTCAAGAGTTGGAGGTTGCTGTGAGCTATGATGAAGCCATAACACCCTACCTAGGGTGACAGCTTGAGACTCTTGTCTCCAAAAAAAAAAAAAAAAAAGTTCTATCCTGGCATGTTTCAGAGGTGTTAAATTAGGGCACAGCCCAAGGGAGGAAGCAGGTCAGTGCCGTCTAGCTGGCCTTCCTGTCACTTGTAGCATATGCCTTGCAGGTGGTTGCCCAGTTACCAAGGAGGTTGCAGCACAGGACCATTTCTATGGTTTCTGCGTGGCCAATTGTTGGGTAGTGGGACTTTAATTGTTCTGCAAAGTTTGTTGGTCCCTGCCATGACCTACATCTTGCTCAGGTGCATCTTGGATTCAGACCCCTGTTTTCAGATATTTTCTCCAATCTTTTTGCAAGGTTTTATGTTTGCTTTTTAGTGTATATTTTAATTAATAGGGTTCTCTTCTAATTTATGTTTATTCAGGCTTACAAATATCAGAATTAAGCTATGGAAAGCAAGTGAGAGAGTACTGTCTTCTTCCACAGAGACAGATTACTGTCTTAATTTAGTTAATTCTTATTTAGCATTTTAAGTTTTTCTGCTATTATAAATAGGTTTACATGTAAGGCAGTGAAAGGTGTCATTCCTCGAACAGTTATCTGTTCTCCAAGGTGACTTGCCTCTGGAGGAAGGACAGCTGAATTGATTATAGACTCACTGCTGAAGAGTTTGGATGGGATTTTTAGTTTGTTTTTATTGTTTAGTTTGTGTGAGTTTTTTTTTTTTTTGTAGAGACAGAGTCTTACTCTGTCACCCTCGGTAGACTGCCATGGCATCACACACCTCACAGCAACCTCCAACTCCTGGGCTTAGGTCATTCTCTTGTCTCAGCCTCCCGAGTAGCTGGGACTACAGGCACCCAACACAATGTCTGGCTATTTTTTTGTTGCAGTTTGGCTGGGGCCGGGTTTGAACCCGCCGCCTTTGGTATATAGGGCTTAGTGCCCTACTCAATGAACCACAGGCGTCACCCTTTTTTATGAGACAGAGTCTCACTATGCGTCTATCAACCAGGCTGGGATGCAGTAGTGCCATCGTAGCTCATAAAGTGCAGTGGTTCCATCGTAGCTTACTTCAACCTCCAACTCCTAGGCTTAAGTGATCCCTCCTGCTTCAGCCTACCAAAGGGCTAGGACTACAGGTGTGCATAACCTGGCCTGGCTAATTTTTTTGCAGAGATGAAGTCTTGTTAAGTTGTCCAGGCTGGTCTCAAACTACTCAAGCATTCATCCTGCCTCAGCCTCCTAAATTGCTAGGATTACAGGTGTGAGCCACCATACCCAGCTTGTTTGAGGTGTTTCTTGCTTTGTGCTACTATCTTTTTTTTTTTTTGAGACAGAGCCTCAAGCTGTCACCCTGGGTCGAGTGCTGTGGCATCACAGCTCACAGCAATTTCCAATTCCTGGGCTCAAGCGAGTCTCCTGCCTCCGCCTCCTAAATAGCTGGGACTACAGGCGCCCACCACAATGCCTGGCCATTTTGGGGGTTTTTTTTGGTTGCAGACGTCATTGTTGTTTTTTTGGCGGGCCTGAGCTGGATTCAAACCCGTCAGCTCAGGTGTACGTGACTGGCGTCTTAGCCACTTGAGCCACAGGCGCCGAGCCTGTGTTACTATCTCAAGATACTCAAGTGTGGGGACACAAATATCTTTTTCCCCAGTTCTTTTGTTGGCATTTGTGGAATCTGTGCTGGGCCACATGGAGCTAATACACAACATCTTGCCTGAGTCTCATGAATAAGGATCTTATGGGGTAGTCAGATGCTACATTACACTGAAAAAGGCTGAGGGAGGATTGTCCAATGTACAGGGTCCTGAAATATTGGGCAGGTTAGACCTTCCAGGAGTACCAGTTGGCAGCTGACAGACTCTGGTGCTCAAAAAAAAATTAATGGGTGTGACCAGCAGATCTGGGGCAGATGAAGCCTGGGAAAGAAAAGGGCAGCCCCCTCAGAATGATTTATCAAGAGTGTTTTTCTTAAAAACAAGTGTTGGCAAGAATATGGAGAAATTGGGGATGCACTGCTGGTGAGAATACAAAACAGTGGCACCACTATGGAAAATAATAAAATATAAAATTACCATATGATTCAGCAATTCCACTTCTGGGCATATATCTCAAAAGAATTGAAAGCAGGGGTTTGAAAAGTTTATTTGTACACTGATAGCCACATTCATAGCAGCACTGTTCATAGCAGCCAAAGGGTGGAAGTGCCCACTGATAGATGATGCATCAACAATATGTGGTGTAAACATGCAATGGATTATCGTTCAGCCTTAAAAAGAAAGGAAGTTCTGACATACGCTTTAACATGAACTCTGAAGACATTTTACTAAGTAAAATATGACAGTCACAATAGGATAAATAGTGTGTGACTTCACTTATATGAGGTACTAGAGCAGTCAATGTCATAAAGACAGAAAGAATACTGATTGCCAGGGACTAGTGGAAAGTGGAAATGACCAGTGTTGCTTAATTGGTTTAGTTAGTTTCAGTTGAGGCAGATGAAAAAGTTCTAGAGATGGATGGTGCTTGTCGTTGTATAAGAGTGGGAATGTATTTCATGCCACTGAAGTATATACTTTAGATGCCTAAAATAGTCAATTTTATGTTATGTATATTTTGCCACAATAAAATTTTTTTTTTTGTCTATTAAAAATAAGTATTTTTCGGCTCAGCGCCTGTGGCTCAACGGGCTAAGGCGCCAGCCATGTACACCTGAGCTGGCGGGTTCAAATCCAGCCCCAGGGCCTGCCAAACAACGATAACGGCTGCAACCAAAAAATGGCCAGGCGTTGTAGCCACGCCTGTAGTCCCAGCTTCTTGGGAGGCAGAGGCAGGAGACTCGCTTGAGCCCTGGAATTGGAGGTTGCTGTGAGCTGTGATGCCACGGCACTCTTCCCAGGGTGACAGCTTGAGGCTCTCTCTCAAAAAAAAAAAAATAAATAACTGTTTTTCGGCTTGGAGCCTGTGGCTCAACGGGCTAAGGCGCCAGCCATGTACACCTGAGCTAGCGGGTTCGAATCCAGCCCAGGCCCACCAAACAACGACGGCTGCAACCAAAAAATGGCCAGGCGTTGTGGTGGGCGCCTGTAGTCCCAGCTACTTGGGAGGCGGAGGCAGGAGACTCGCTTGAGCCCAGGAAGTGGAGGTTGCTGTGAGCAGTGATGCCACAGCACTCTATCCAGGGTGACAGCTTGAGGCTCTGTCTCAAAAAAAAAAAAAAAGTGTTTTTCTTTGAAGATAGGCCTATAATCC